>JAPDVU010000004.1:109629883-109832383 GCA_026230045.1 Corynorhinus townsendii | reverse complement strand
TAATGAAGATGTAGATAGCAACAAAAAGCCTGGTTGCAGTGTCAGAGTTTAAAACTAAAAAAATTCACTCTAGCTGGTGAATTTTTTTGCTCAGCGGTGAGAGCATCAGCCCTCAGACTCAAGGGTCTGGGTTTGATTCTGGTCAAGGGCAAACACCTCAGTTGCAGGCTCTATCCCTGGCCCCGGTCTGGGTACATGCAGGATGCAACGAATCAATCTTTCTTTGTCTCTCTCCCTCCCTCCCTCCCTCTTCCACTTTCCCTAAATGTGAATGGAAAAATATCCTTGGGTGAGAATTAACAACAAAACAATTAGATTCAAATTGAATATTGGATCTCTCATTTGTCACTTTGGTTAGGCTATTTAATAGAGGTAAGAACATCCATTTCATTCAGTTATTCTGAAGACTAATTGTGATACTGCATGTAAGTACATAGCACAGTAGCCACTCAAAATATTATCCTTCTCTGCTTCTCTCTTTGCCCAGATAAAGTTCTCCTTCAAGAGACTTAACAAATTTCCTCACTTTATACAACTGGAATGTGAAGAGAGACAATCCTACCTATAGTCTCTATTCAGCCTTAAACTCTAAAAACATTAAAAAGTTTGGGGATTTCATAATCTATATTGAATCCTCAGGGGTTTATATCACAAAGGAAAAAAATAAAACAAAATTATACACAGTATAGTTATCTGTTAATAATGTTCTATGAGTGCATTTATGCATTCTATTTATACAAAAGGAATATTCCAGTAAAAAGTATATGCCAAGCTACAGATTTTGTTCATTGTGCTGAAGGTAAACCTTGTCTGAGAAAATGCATCCTTGTTAAATTCCAGCCCAGTCCCACAGTAACCTAAGCCCAGTAATGGCTATCTTGCAGCAAGCTCTACTGGTCCCTATTATTTAGTTTCTAAATGTTTGACTTACTCTTGCTCATAAGATTCCTTGTGTCTTAGGTTCCATTCTGTGTTTTTAGTTTTGTCTGTACTAGTAAGACAGTCTTTTTTTAATTTTTTAATCTAGGTTTTATCTTCCTCCAACTCTTGTTCTAGGTTCTAACCATAGTTTTAACTTGTTATATAACTTCTTGAAGAATAAATCCCCCTGTAGCCATTCAGTCATCTGACCAATCAGCTAAGCTCTGATGGTGGAGAAGAAGGCAAGTTAATGCAGTTAGAATTCAATGTGGCAAGTGTCACTATAGAAGAATGCACAGAAGAAACAGGATACATACTCACATGGCATTATGAGGGAAGGCTTTCAAGAGGAGATAATGTTTAAGTTGAGTTTTAATGAATAAGAATTAAGACCTTCAAAAGGCTTCTCTAGGCAGAAGTGAGGTGTGCTAAAAGCAACAGCCTATCATTCCTTATGACTGGGGTCTGAAGTACATATAATACAAGTAGCTAGAAGTCAGACTATGAGAAGGCCATGACTAAAACATTTAGAAGTTAACATTTTTTCTATGAGCATTGCTTGAGTAGTGGGTACAAAAACATGAAGTTCCCAGTGATTTTAAGAAAAGTGATATGACCAGATTTACATTTTAGGAACATCCATGTCAACAATGCTAGGTAGGAGGTTGTTGTGGACATTTTAAGTTACTTGAGTGGGATATAGAGGAAAAGAGTTGAAAGATGTTAAGGAATTAGAACATTCAGGACATGATTGATTAGATGTAGAAACTGTGACAGAAAAGGAGTAATACAGATGACTCAACGGTCCCTAAGCAGATGATGGTCTCATTTGTTAAAGTAAAGAGAAAAAAGAAGACTGGTTTTGAGTAGAAAGGTAATAAATTCAATGTTGGATACACTGAGTTTAAGGGTCCTGTAATATCACTAAGCAGCAACATCCACTAGACTATTATATATGTGCTTCTTTAACCAGAGAGTGATGGACTCAGATTTAGACCTGGGAGTCATTAGCATATCCATGGTAGTTGAAGTAATAGTGTTAATGAAGTTACCCCTATTTCTGTATAAAGTTTGTAGAATGAGAGCAAAAGGCTGAGTACAGAAATCTGGAAAGTTAATTTCCTACCAAATATTTATTAAATACCCATAATACCCATTTCTATAATATGAAAGTCACTGTGTCATGTTTTGATGAAATGGTGGTGAACTAGAAAAATCAACCTTCCTCCTTGCTCTCTCCTTCTCTTCTTTCCTTCCACTCTTCTGCCCTCCTTTGCTTCCACCAACAAATGTTTATTAGCCACCTACTATAGGCCAGACACATATTAAGTGTGAAGGATATTACAGAAACAAGACATAAATGAACCCTATATTTGCAAAGTTTATATCTTAATGGAGAGGAAATAAATTACATCAGTAAACTGATGAAATAAATAAAATAATTATAAATGTTGATATATTCTAAAAGGAAAACAAAAGATTTAAACAATGAATAGCAAGGAAGATCATCTTAAATTTATAGGGTTAGGGAAGATCTCTCTGATGTGCCATTTAAGCTAAGACCTGATGGATGAGGAGGAGCCACATATTGATAGGATCACAGAGGGTTCAAACTAAGGGAGAAAAAGCTCACAGGAACTTGAACTTGACCTGAACTTTGACCTCCAAAGGAGTGAGTGAGAGGTGAGGCTGAAGAGTTCAGCAAGGGCCCAATGCAGCCTCTGTTTACATCTTAATAGAACAGACAGCAAATCACTAACTATGTCACTAATTACTTAACTGGCAATCATGCAGAGTGATCTAAAGGAGAAAGCAAACAACAGAAGAGCACTGTCATGTGAGGGCATACAGAGGAATCAGAGTCTGGAAAGGATATTGAAAAGTCCCTGTTTGAGAAGTCTCCTGGGAAACCAGGGAATGGTACCATAAAATCAAGAAAAGAGAGTGTTCAGAATGCTGCCATTTGTGTAAAATACACACATTGCTTGACTATGAACAAAGAAAGTATCTTTAGGAGGATATCTAAAAAACTGATAATATTGGTTATCTCTGGGGAAGGGAACTGTCAATGGGACAGGGACAGACAAAACACTTTCTGCTTTTCATACTTTTTGAATTTTAAACTATGTAATTATATTATTAACTAAAAATTTTAAGTGCAGCTATAGGGCACATTAAGATTATAAATAATTCCATTTTAAAGGAAATATTTTCTAAGATTATTGCTTCAAAGAGTCATTCAAATGCAAAATTCATAATGTTAAATACTTCCCACCATTTTAAATTATTATTTTTAAAAAATCCTCTAGCCCAGGCTGGTGTGGCTCAGTTGGTTGGAGCTGCTTAATGTGCATGGAAAGGTCTCAGTTTGATTCCCAGCCAGGGCATATATCCAGGTTGTGGCTTGAATCTCCCGTTGGGGCACATGTGGGAGGCAACAGGCAACTGATCAATGTTTCCCTCTCACCTCAATGTTTCCCTCTCTCTCTTTTAAAACCAATAAAAACATATTTTTAAAAATCCTCTAAGCAAATCCACTAACATAATAAATAATACAAAATAACTTAGCTGTGACCCTAATGTCATGGTAATATCTAAAATATTTTATTAGGCTAATGAGATTTCCCAGTGCAATACATAGGAAAATGTTACAAAATAGTATTAATAAAGCAATAATTCTGAATTGAAATAAATGGGTGAGAGGAAATGTATATAAAAGGTATCAAATCTCTTCAGGAATACCACAAAAATATAATGTATATTGGTAAGGTACTTTTCATCTGTGGCTATCCAAGGTTTGATAAATGCTATTATTTTACACAATTGACAAAATCTGAAAGTGGTAGACAATTACTAATCTTTGGTTATAGGAATATATAAAATGCCAAAGTGGGTATCAAATCCTGCATTCTGTCACTTAACAGTACCACTATTTTAGAGTAATTTCCTGACTTCCATCACACTCCCCTCAAATAATGCCACTGCATCTGCAACATTCTTAACCTTCCATTGAGCATTGTTTCTGAACCTATTGATCAGAGATTTACCCAAATCTTTACTAAACTTCATAATTCACTCATTTACTCCCTGAAGAAGACAATTTCTTTTTTTGTTTAATCCTCGCCCGAGGATATTTTTCCATTGATTTTTAGAGAGAGTGGAAGAGAGAGGGAAAGACAGAGAGAAGGAAATATCAACGTGAGAGAAACACATCGATTGGTTGCCTCCTGCACATTCCCCAACTAGGGCCTGGGCTGGGGAGGAGCTTGCAACCTACCCTTGATCAGAATCGAATTCAGGACCATTTGGTCCGCAGGCCAATGCTCCATCCCTTGAGCCAAACCAGCTAGAGCAACAAGTTTTTTTTCCAACATGTACTTTACAAAACTTCTGAGGCTACAGATTTGCCTATCCTTAACTTTCGGATCCTAAACATGCATCTACAGCAGATGATGTGAAAAGGTTAAGTCCTATATAACAACAGTCAGAATATATGAAGCATTAGAATACTAGATAGTCTTCCCATTAGAGAAGTGAACTTTCAGATCCCCTCCAGTCTCAGAATCTTTCAGATCAAATCCAAAGGCCAATGTCTGTCCTTCCATTTTACCAAGTGGCATTTGGAGGAAAAAAAACAACAAAAAAACATGCTGGTATGAACTATATCCAGTCTCAGGTCTAGGCATTTTTAAACTATTTGCTATAATGTGATTTATTTCATAAAATTAATTTTTATAGAGTCTCTAAAAAGTAGCTGTGAAGGTTTTTCAAAATGAATCTAAATTGCTTTTCATTCTTATTCTATTCTCAACCCCCTTCCTTTTTGTTCCACATCCCCTCATCTACCTCACTTTGTCCCACTTCCTCCCCATCCCCCTTTCTTATCTATCATTTATATGTATACCTTAACCCATGAATGAAACATTCTTTGTTCACATTGAGACACTATGGTAGCCATGCTTATCATTATGTTAGACCAAAGCTAAGGATGTAATGATTATGGTTTGGTTATCGCCAATGTGCTGTCAGTAAAGATGTTTTCCTTTGGAAAGAACAAAAAGGAGTGCATTATAACTCAATACCAGGTTAAGGTTGGATAAGGTGAATGTGCAGAGAAAAAACTTCCCGGGAGCCTTTTAAACAGTAAAAAACATATATTAAAAATGGACTTAGGGCCTGTGAAGTTGGCTATAAAGGCATCCTACTTTAAATTGTTTCTCCCTAAGCTTAATGAAAAAGCTTAGACCATTGGTCGGCAAACTGCGGCTCGCAAGCCACATGCGGCTCTTTGGCCCCTTGAGTGTGGCTCTTCCACAAAATACCATGGCCTGAGCGAGTCTATTTTGAAGAAGTGGCATTAGAAGAAGTTTAAGTTTAAAAAATTTGGCTCTCAAAAGAAATTTCAAACATTGTACTGTTGATATTTGGCTCTGTTGACTAATGAGTTTGCCGCCCACTGGCCTAGACCATCATGTTTAATGCTATTTACTAAGAGTTTAGTGTGGTGTTTGGCCCAACATAGATATAATCAAAATATATTTTGAACAACAAATTAATGCAGGAATATTTATCCCCATATTTCTCTGAGTAGTCTGTGGTGATTAGAAAATAGGAAAATCCTTTAGAGATGCTTCAGATGGCATCAAAAATGTAACACACTGCTCTCCCTATGTTCCTTTTAGCATAATAGACCCTTAAATACTAAACTGAAAATGAATACAGTTAGGATTTGATTGAAAGTTTTGAAATTGCTCAAATGGGTGGCTCAGTAAAAATCCCTATTTGCAAATCAGAAAAAAAATCAGAACAAATTTCATTTTATATGTTCCCAATAATGCAAATAGGGTTTACATATGTGTTTCTTTTGGCATATTTATAAAGAAGCATCATAAAATAAAATAATTCCACTGGCTTTTTTACTCTTAATAAATAAGTTTTATTACTTTTAAAAAATTCACCATAGATGTCCAAAGAAAACAGGTGATATATTCTTTATACTTTAACCACAGAACTTTACATATTTCATCTCAAACTATTTCTCTTCCCAGAAATAGTTCAACATTGAAATAGAAATAACAGTATAAGAAGAAACAAAAAAGCACTAAGAGTTATTGGACATCTTTCATTTTCAATAAATCAATTCACATGGGGAAATGTTTGATTTTTACAGTTATTATTTTGTTCCTGGTTCTGCAGTGTATAAAAATACTTACTATGCCATTTTTAAAATTCATCTGTTAAATGTCTGTCTTTCCCCCTATACAGTAAGATACGTAAGGACAGAAAGTATGTGTGATTCACTTAGGTATACACAATCCCTAGCATTTTGTTGGTATATAGTAGGTCTTGATAAAGGTTTATTGACTAAAGTATATAATAGATAAATGTAGAATTGTATATAAAATAACCTTTCTCTAAAATTGTTTCTTTTAAAATCACATATGTAATATATGCCCAATGATGAAATTTAAATATTAAAAAATGAAGGAAAAATTACATCTGATTTCATTATCTTCACTAGCATCAAAAGTTGGTGTGTTTTCATATTATTTATACTCATAAATAAATTTTATTTTATTTAAAAAGTAATATATATCCATTAATATTCATTTGAAAAATACTAAAAGATGGGGGAAAATCCATAGGCAGCAAAATAACAGATATGTCCCATAACAATATCTTTACCAATACAGCTAGCTCCTAGGACAATGAAAACTAAGGAAAAAATAAACAATTGGGACTACATCAAAATAAAAAGCTTCTGCACAGCAAAAGAAACCATCAACAAAACAAGAGAGCCTGCTGCATGGGAGAACATATTTGCCAATGTTACATCCGATAAGGGCCTAATCTCCAAAATTTATAGGGAACTCATAATCATAACAAAAGGAGGATAAACAATCCAATAAAAAAAATGGGCAAAGGACCTAAACAGACATTTTTTGAAAGTGAACATACAGAAGACCAAGAGACATATGAAAAAATTCTCAAAGTCACTAATCATCTGAGAGATGCAAATCAAAACAACAATGAAGTACCTGTCAGAATGGCTATCGTCAACAAATCAACCAATGAAAGTGCTGGCGAAGGAGTGGAGAAAAAGGAACCCTCGTGCACTGCTGCACTGCTGGTGGGAATGCGGACTGGTGCAGCCACTGTGGAGAACAGTATGGAGTTTCCTCAAAAAACTAAAAATGGAACTCCCATTTGACCCAGTGATCCCACTTCTAGGAATATATCCCAAGAAATCAGAAACACCTATCAGAAAGGATATATGCACCCCTGTGTTCATAGCAGCACAACGTACAATAACTCAGATTGGAAACAGCCTAAGTGCCATCAGCAGATGAGTGGATTAAAGAACTATAGTATATCTACACAAGGAATACTACGCTGCTATAAAAAAGAAAGAACTCTTACCATTTGTAACAGCATGGATGGACATGAAGATCATTATGCTAAGTGAAATAAGCCAGTCAGAGAAAGATAAATATCACATGATCTCACTCATTTGTGGAATATAGTAATGAATAACATAAACTGATAAACAAAAACAGATCCAGAGACACAGAAGCATCCATCAGACCATCAAACCTCAGAGGGAAGTCAGGGGAGGATGGAGGGGGGTGGGTAAGAAATCAACCAAGGACTTGTTTACATGCATATGAGCATAACCAATGGACACAGTAGGTGGGATAAGGGCCTGTGCTGGGGTGTGGGAGCCGGTGGGGAGAGGTCACTGGGGAAAAGGGAGACATATGTAATACTTTCAACAATAAAGATTTTAAAAAAATGAAAAATAAATAAAAATTACAGTTTTACCATGAAAATCTCATTCCTTTTGTAGATATAAACAGACTGTTTTGTTCAGTCTGTGATGTGCAAGAATTTCATCTGCAATGATTCAGGTAAATAATATAAGTCCCCCAACAACACAGTTCAGATTTAGTTATCAGAGTATAATAACTATGAATAACTGCACAAAGTATAAACGATGCTAGGTCTTCATTCCATAAATTACTACCTATGTAACAGGTTCACATAATCCATAGCAGAGGACCCCACTGATCCAGAGCCACAGAATAAAATAAATGTGCATTGTTTTAATTTGTTAAGTTTTGGAAACTTGTTAGGTAGCACTATAAAAGTAATGTACTAGGCATAAAAATTTTGACTCACAGACTTTTAAATTCAATACTCTGTGGATATGGTCCTAGTCTTCAGGCATTTGGTATTTCCAAGGAATAAAATCTGAAATCAATTAATTTACCACCTTATTTGTAGAAAACCATTTTCCCCATCTGTAAAATTATAAAAATATTTCCTTTGTGCTTATATTACAAGAAAATTGCCAATATCAGGGTATAAATTTATCTCCTTTCTCTCTTCTCTCCCTATCCTTACTTTCTGTATTCATTTATTTTTAAGAATAATTTATAGGATTTTATGTTAGATTACTTATTTCAAATGTTGAAATAAACCTACCAAGGGGCAAAACTGAGAAAACAAGGACCTCACCGCCAGGTAACCTTTCCTCCCCCAGCATATTGCTGGTCATGCATTTTGGACCCCTGACCCTTCATATTGCTGGTCATGTGGTTTAGGTCCCCTGACCTTTCCTCCCTAGAGGTAACATCTAGGCCACAGTTGTATTTCAGCTTCAACCCCAGAAAAGCAGCAAAACCAGACAATCAAATACAAGGCTGACCTCAGGACCAACTGCATTGACTAATGACCCCCTGCCTTGGGGCCAACCAATCAGTGGGGACTAGGACCCTGAAAGGACCCACCTAGAAAGCTGATGAAGAGTCTATTGACACCCTTTCCTGGGAGCGCCCCTAATATCCCCATCCTTAAAAGCCTTTAGAATGGAGAACCCAGCACACTCCCCCTCCCAGGAGCATGTCAACACCTTTCCCCTTCACCTCTTGTTCCCATCCCAGTTGTGTTTTTGTCACCTCTATTTCTCCTAAGCTGCAAGGGCCCTTCTTTTGCCTCTGAAACTTGTTTCCTAAACCCATTTCTCCCATGGTCCATTTCTTCTACCTCTGTGATTTTCTAAAGAAATCGTTCGAGTCTTAGCTCTGAATTCTTTCCTAGCCAGAATTCACTAGGAAAGGTTGCTGAATCAAGGTCTGGTCTGAACCCACCTAACACCTGGTGCCATCCTCACCACCTGCAAAAAAATCTTTGTACATTTCTTTCATATTCTGGAGAATAAATATTTATCCCTCACATTAGGAATTTGACTTACAGTACCAGTACTGCTTTTCACTACTATGTCTCCAAAGCAAAAGTTAATTATGCTATTGCATTTTAATTTCTTGCATCCTATCATATTTTATCTCACTCTGTTGGAACTCATACCATTTCCTTCTCATAGCAATCTGTTGTGTTCTTATAGTTCGATCTATTTTATAAAACTCATGTTTTTTTTTTTTTTAATCCTATTGAAGATGCCAAACATTTTTACATTTCTTTTCTTTTGGAAATGTAGGAAGTGTTCTTTGAATACATCCTTCCCCTCAGTTAGTAAAAATAATTTCTTCTCTCTTTTCTCCATTTTCCCATCTTGTCCTTCTTAAGTAATGATGTATTTAGCTTTGTACTTATCAACAGTCAGGATTGGTGGATTATAGATAGGTTTACAAAAGTATCCACCCAACATGGGTAAGGTTGAACATTTTCAGTTCTTCATCCGTAGCTTTATAAAATAAACATGCATGATCCCAATTTTCATCAGACTTTCATCTGGTTAGATCATGACAGAATCCTTTCTCCCCTCCTCCCTGACATCTTCATATAACAACAGAGCATAGGTGTTAAAAGGGTAGGCTCCAGAATCAGCCAGGTCGAATGAATGACCCAAGTCTCAATATCAATGCTGTTGTGGTCAATTCATTTAAATTCTCTCTGCTTCAGATTCCTTATAAGTAAAACAGGCGATAATATTGCATTAGTCTCCCATTATCTCTAGTTTCCACTCTCCACAGTTTTAGTTACCCAAGGTCAACCATGGTTTGAAAATGTTAAATAAAAATGGAAATAAACAACTCATACATTTTAAATTATGTTTTGTTCTGAGTAGTGAAATGAAATCTGGTGCTGTCCTGTAGTGTTGTGCTCAAATAACCCCAAAGTTTAGGAATAATGATGCTGGCTTTTCAGATATGTCTAAAAGAAACTATAAAGTGCTTCCCTTAAGTGAAAAGGTGAAAGTTCTAGATTTAAGCAAATAAAAGAAAATCAAGTTCTGAGGTTGCTAAGATCTAATGGCAAGAATGAATCTTCTATCCACGAAATTGTAAAGAAGGAAAATGAAAGTTGTGCTAGTTTTACTGTCACACCTCAAACTGCAAAAGTTATGGCCCACAGTGCTTAATAATTGCTTAGTTAGGATGGAAAAGGCACTAAATTTGTCGATGGAAGATGTGAACAAAGTGTTCCGACTGATGGCAATGTGTTGCACCAGAAAGCACTGAGTCTATACAAAGCCTTCAACAAAGGATTTCTCAAAACAAGTGGCCACATTCACATGACTTTGAATACCTTATATTGTCATAATTGCTCTACTTAATATTAGTTATTATTGTTAATATCGTGCTATGCCTAATTTATAAATTAAACATTACCATGGATATATATGTTTAGAAAAACCATAGTATACCTGCAGTTTCAGGCATCCACTGGGGGTCTTGGAATGAATTCCCTGTAGAGAGGTGGGGGAACTACTGTACAAAAATCTCATTAATTGTAGCATTAAAAAAGATAATGCATATGAAGGCTTGGCACAGTACCTGGCACTTTGTAAGCACTCAATGTTAGCCTTCTTCTAGTTTGATCACTAATATGGCACATAAAACCCACTTCCCTCTAAATACACTGTTACCAAGGCTCTTTGTTCACTCCCACCTCTGGCTTTATTTGTGAGGATGCCCCTTCTGGAATGTAATCAATTATGTTATCAACGCTCCCTTTACAACACCCTGCTCAGTTTCCAATCAGGTTGCTATTTCTGACTATATATACAAAGAACAAATGAGGAGAGGGCAAAAGGAATAGCACTCGGATTGCTGCAAAAACTAGCTATACACAGTTACCTAAATGAGTTATATGATTATCACAGACAAAATGGCTCAGAATAAGAGAACAGCCTCCAATTACACAAAGTGTTTACATTTTTCATAGATCTTGAGAATAGTGGATATTTCCTGAAATCCTAGGTCTTTTGGACTGTGAGTTGACTTTGGCCAATTTATCTCCTAGACTGTGAAACATATGTACCTACCTTTTCTGAGTTCAAGATCTGAAAATAAAACTGTCAGTTGTACACATACAAATAACTAGACATCACCCAAACCCCATGCTTAATCCTGAACCAGCAAAGCTGCATCTTATTGTGCATACTGTCTCATTGAGTGGCACCATTATCTTCTCTGTCAGCCAAGCTCAATATTCCAAGATAATTTTTCCTCCTTCCTCTAACTCAATTGCATTTTCAATCAGTTCAGTAACTACCTCCCAATCATTTCTACAATGCCTCTCCAATCTGGCTCCCACTTTGCCATTCATACTCCCTTAAGTCTCAATTCTATACTTGGCCATTTGTCATTTGTCCTATTGTTACAGTCTTTGAAGTGGTCTCCAGCCTCATGTTTTCCTTCTCCAATCAATACTACTTATTGTTGCCAGAATTATCTACCCAAAATACAAATCTCATCATGTCACTGCCCTCATCAAACACTAAAAAGATTTCCTGATCCTACAGAAAATGGTTTTTTTCTTACTTGAAAAGATCTATCACCCCTTTCCAGGTCTGCCTCCTCAGATCTCTTCACAGCATGCATCACTACCAGTGGCCACCTGCCACCTGTGAGCACACTTGGCTTTCCAACAATTTCGTTTTTTCATATCTCTCAGCCTGGAGTGCATTGTATTGGCAAACCACCTCGATCTACCCAAACCTTCTTCATCCTTCAAGACTCAGTACAAGAGCCACCTCTGCAATGATCCTCAGAATGCTCAGATTAGCAGTATATTGTTCCTTTTCTATGTATTCACTTTATTTTCTCATTCTGCCTTTTATGTATGCTTGCCCATACATAAACCAGACTAGAGAAATAATTTTGCTGTATTCACTCTGATCTTCCACAATCCAGAAAAATATGTTTGCACATAGCAGTCGTTCAAAAAACAATTCCCATAAGTTGTCAGGGTTAAACCTATAATATGTGAATACTGTTTTATCATAATCATTGTATTAAAATTGCATATAAAGTGCTCATATTTTATATAGAAATGAAAATGAAGATGACTAAATATTTTACTTTTGGCATCCTCCAGTATTTTGCGTTATTTCTTCTGCTGGAAGGATATAATAGTAAAATAAAACACATGAAAGTGAGTTTCAAGGGTACAGTTTGCCCTCCTGCATTATAATTACCAGTACACTTTATTAAACTCTGTGCTCTTTACAAGTAAAACTTTAAGTTAAACCATACAGTGGGTTTGTTAATAAAATTTGTATAGCATTTAAAATTTTTCAAAATATTTTCACATTTCTTATGTCATTTCTTAGATACTACACTTAGTATCCATTTCTTATGGGCTCAGGAAAATAAAAACTTTTGACAAAATAAATAAGAATTGGAACTTGAATGTCTTTTTTTAATTATTTAAAATTCAAGGTGTTCTTCACCACCTTTACTATGGTTTAATTTTGGTGAGTCTTCAGTGTCCCTAAGAGCTCCATTCTCTGAATACTACTGGATTTAAAGGAATCTTTATAAAAGACAAAGCAGGTGTGGCTACTCAATAGGTGTGACTGTAGAATTAATTATTGGGCCATGTGTGAGAGTAAACAAGGCAATACTACCAGAAGAGGTAATTATAAACCAGGATTGTGCTGAGTAAATTTAATATGCAAAATAACTACCAACCTTAACACTTGAGACAACCATATTTTCTCCCCTGTAAAGCCAAAGTACAGAAAGTTATTTATGAATTTTCTATGTTGAAATATTTATTAGTTTCTGTCGGAAAACTGAATTTTATAGCAATAATATTTTTAAAATCCAAATTTACTTTAAAATACCTAAAATATTTAGTTTCAAATGAATTGTAAAAATATTTATATGCCAGTTTGGAGTGGAAATTATGCCCCTTCTCCCAAAACAAGCATACATAATGATGGGCATATCAAAAACCATTTTGGGAATAAAGAGTCTTAACCATATAGATTCCATACTATAATGCTACAAATGCTCATAGAATTGATTTCAGACAACATGTTGAAAGCATCCTTGGATCTTTGACATTTCCAAAGTCTCTCTCTTTGCTTCTTCAGATCAATTTTTATTATTTTTTTCTTTTTTTGATGCTGGCTTCAAATTCAGGGTATAAATTTATGGGGGAAAATCAATAGGCAAAATAACAGACATATCCCATAACAATATCTTTACCAATATAGCTCCTAGGACAATGGAAACTAAGGAGAAAATAAACAAGTGACTACATCAAAATAAAAAGCTTCTGCACAGCAAAAGAAACCATCAACAAAACAGTAAGAGAGCCCACTGCATGGGAGAACATATTTGCCAATGTTACAAATATTGTAACATTGGCAAATATTACAGGACTTTTATTTTTATTTATTTATTTTTGACAAATAAAAGTTGTATACATAGTGGGGTAAAAGTAGGTTTACAGTTGTTCATATGGAAAATAATACAATAATTAATAAATAACATTAGAATAAATTCTGTGTTTTGCGGTCTCACAACCATAACCTACTTTTGCCACTAATCTGCATAAAGAGTGTAAAAGGTGATGTTTGGCTATATGACATACATTATGAAATGATCAGAATATAACTAATTAACATACTCATCACCCCTCATAGATACCATTGTGTGTGTGTGTGTGTGTGTGTGTGTGTGGTGAGAATACTTAAGATAAACTCTCTTTGTAATTTTTAAGTACACAATACATTTTATTAACTAGAGGCCTGATGCATGAAATTTGTGCAAGGGGCTCGGCCCTCACAGCCCCTTGCAGCCCCTTGCAGCCAGCTTCATTTGTTCATTTTATAACTGCAAGTTTATACTCTTTGGTCAAACTTATTTGTTTTCTAATTAAGAACTTTTAAAACACCATGCAGGAGATCCAAAGGCTACAGACTGATTTACAACAAATATCAACATATAACTTTGTTTTTTTAGAATTTAATTATTTGAAAGGATTTTAATCTTAAGGCCTTAATTTTCAGCCTTCCCTTCCCTTAGAAAAATAAAGTCACTTATATATCTAAATTTTTGTATGCAAAATCAGTCACCTATTATACAATACATTAACCACAGGCCAATCGTTCTTAATGTAAAATCATTTAAAATTTTTAAATCTTTAATTTTATAAAATTTAACAAAATTTATCTATTAATTCAAAATGATAAAACATCTTCAATAAAGTTTGCCAGCCAGCTGTCCAGACACCACCTGAAATATTCTTCCTCTGACAAATCAGGTAGTTTGCATATCTTTGTTAACAATTGATTGATCACTAGGACAGCAAATGTTTATTGATGGCAGAAATGCAATCCATTACAGTTAATCAAGTTTTGATGTTAATGAATACAACTCTGATGTCTTTGTACCTGAGTTGTTCCTCTGATGACCTCATCATTCAATTTACTTTTTGACATTGATGAGGTGGCACTGGAAAAACTGGCATCCTAGTTGAATGCAATGTCCCATAAAACAAACAAACAAAAACTGCAAAGTTATCCTTTAGCAACATGGACTGGCCTGGTGATTAAACTCCATGTCACAAGGATACCAGTATATGAATCTCCTGTACTCAAACTGCAAATTGGTCCATAATATTTTATGTAATTTTTAGGGCTATTCAATAATAACTGTGAAGTAATTTCATAATGTCTTAATATTATAATAAATAGTATTCTTTTTTTGGAAGTATTAACATATACTAAATTGCATTTTTGGAACAATTCCTAGGTTCCTTAGATTTGTATTTTGAATACAATAATCTTTAATTAAAGGTGATTAAAACAAATAAATGTTAATAAAATTTTTACTTTCCATTAGTGATTGCATGGCTTGTGATGAGCTCTTAGAAGCATTGAAAACATATTGAAATACAAGGTGGAGCAAAAGTAGCTTTACAGTTGTTTGCAGAGAAAATAAATATGAAAATTAGTAAATAATAAAATAAAAATAAACTCTGTGTTTCAAGTACTCACAACTGTAAGCTTATATTTGCCCCACCCTGTATTATTAAAATTTTATTGTTCTCATTGCCATTAAAAATAGCAACCTGACTAATGGAATTTAAGTAGGTCTCTGGGATGAAACTCAGGTTATTCATTAGAATACAGGGAATATACAATAACATATTATTCTCTCTATAATAAACTATATAAAAACAGCAAATATTTCTTCCTGGAGACTAAATTCAAAATGACAAAAAAATATTTTAGGATCTCTTACAAGCTGTGGCAATCATGTTATTCGAAATATATTTTTAGCTATATATTAGTAATTATATTAAATATGAAACTATATATATGCTGCTTACAAGAAATATAAGTTAAGTACTGTGTGTCCCAAAAATATATACACACTTTGAATCAATTCCAATGGGTTAAATCTAAAAATAAATTATCAATTGAGCTATCATCTTTTAAGTGTGTATACAGTTTTGGGGGATACCCTAAATAATGGCATAGAAAGGCTAAGAGTAAAAATATAGTAATAAATATAACTTGGAAGCACTACCCAAAAAAAAACTAAGGTATCTATATATCTATATATATATTTAATTTTATTTCAGAGAGAGGAAGGGGGAGAAGAGAGAGAGAGAGAGAGAGAGAGAGAGAGAGAGAGAGAGAGAGAGAGAGAGAGAGACATCGATATGAGAGAAACATCAATCAGACGCCTCCAGCATGCACCTTGACTGTGGATTCGACCTGCAACCTGAGCATGTGCCCTGCCTGGGGAGTGAACCTACGACCTTTTGGTGTATGGGAGGATGCTCCAACTAACTAAGCCACACTAGCCAGGGCAAAGATAACTATGTATATTAACACCAGACAAAGAATACTTTAAGCTAAGAAGACTTTTAAGGCAATGTTATAGAGATTAAGAATGATATTTCAGAATAATAACACATTTAAGTTACCACATAGACATAACAATTCTAAATATTCCTGCAACCTGAAGTATAACCTTAAAAGACATAAAAGAAAAATTGACAGAACTGAAAAGAAAAACAGATAATTCCACATTTATAATGAGGAATATATTTTATTTATTTCATTTTATTGAATTTATTGGGGTGACATTGGTTAATAAAATTATATAGGTTTCAAGTGTACAATTCTATAATACATCATCTGTACATTATATTGCGTGTTCACCACTCAAAGTCAAGTCTTTTTCCACCATCATTTATCCCCACTTTACCCTCTTCTACCTCCCCCACCTCCTTTTCCCTCTGGTAAGCATCATACTGAGTCTCTGAGATTTTGTTTCGCTTAATCCCTTTATCTTTTTCACCTGGCCCCCAAACCGTCCTTCCCTCTGACAGTGGTCAGTCGGTTCTATGTATCTATGAGAGTCTGTTTCTATTGTTTGTTTAATTTGTTCATCAGATTTCACATATAGGTGGAATCATGGTATTTGGGTTTCTTGGACTGGCTTATTTCACTTAGCAGAATAATCTCCAGGTCTATTCAAGCTGTCACAAAGAGTAAGACTTCCCTATTTTTTATAACCCAGTAGTATTCCATTGTGTAAATGTACCACAGCTTTTTTATCCACTCATCTACTGATGGACACTTGGACTGCTTCCAAATCTTGGCTATTGAAAATAATGCTGCAATAGGGGATTTTAAAATACTATTCTCAATAACTCTAGATAAACAGAAAAATTTGATTAAATTATAGATGATATGAATAAAATAATGAATATATGATCTAATTACTACATGCACACACATATCTATGTATCTATCTATCTATCTATCTATCTATCTATCTATCTATCTATCTATTTACTAGAGGCCCGGTGCATGAAATTCGTGCATGGGGAGGGAGGTGTCCCTCAGCCCAGCCTGCACCCTCTCCAATCTGGGATCCCTCTCACAATCCAGGACTGCTGGCTCTCAACTGCTCGCCTGCCTGCCTTCCTGATTGCCCCTAACCGCTTCTGTCTGCCAGCCTGATCACCCCCTAATCACTCCCCTGCCAGCCTGATTGATGCCTAACTGCTCCCCTGCCAGCCTGTTTGCCCCTAACTTCCCTCCCCTGCAGGCCTGGTCACCCCTAACTGCCCTCCCCTGCAGGCATGGTCACCCCTAACTACCCTCCTCTGCAGGCTTGATCACCCCCAACTGCCCTCCCTTGCAAGCCTGGTCCCTCCCAACTGCCCTCCCCTGCTGGCCATCTTGTGGTGGCCATCTTGTGTCCTCATGGGGGAAGCCATCTTGTGTGTTGGAGTGATGGTCAATTTGCACATTACTCTTTTATTAGATAGGATTATTATTAACTAAAGCCCACGGTTTAAAATCTCTATTGTTTTGCTTTTTCCAGAACATCATGTAATTGGAATTAAACAGTATATAGCCTTTTTAAATTGGTTTATTTTACTTAGCAATATACATTTGAGATTCCTCCATGTTCTTTTCATGGTTCATTCTCTTTTTTACTAAATACTCCATATTATGGATGTACCACAGTTTGTTTATCCATTCACTCATTGAAACAAATCTTGGTATCTTTCAAGTCTTTTATCACATATGCCCAAGGCAGAAGTTTTTCATTTTAACAATACCCAACTTAGCATTTTTTTTCTTTCACAGATCATGCTTTGGGTATTATATCTGAAAGCTCATTTCCAACACCAAGGTCACCTAGATTTTCTCCTTGTTATCTTCTAACCATTTTAAGTATTGTGTTTTACATTATGTCTGAGATTCAGATGACACGCTTTTTAAATCTTATTATTTTTCTTTAAATTATTATTTATTTTCTCCTACTTTCTTTGGCTTTAATTTACTATTCTTTTTTAACCTACCAAGGCAGAGTTTTGTTAGTTTCTACCTATGCACTTAAGACCATAAATTTCCCTCTGAGCATGGAATTAGATGTATCTCACAACTTGATGTAGTTTCATAATCATGTATCTTCTAATTTTCATTATGATTCTTTAAACCCATAGATTCTTTAGTCATTTTTAATGTCAAAATATTTTAGGATTTCTTACATTATCTTTTAACACTAATTAATTTTGCAATAGTAAGGAAACATATGTGATTTCAAGCCTTTGAAATTTGTTGGCACTTGCTTTATGGCTCATGATGTGATCTATTATGATAGTTTCTTTTGCCCTAGAAGGTGCTCATTTGCCATCATTTTGTATGATAGTTTATATTTATCCTATCTAATAAAAGAGTAATATGCAAATTGACCATACATCTGCTACACCCACAAGCCACGCCCACCAGCCTATCAGGAGGGAATATGCAAATAAATCCAACCAAGATGGTAGAGACACAGAGAGCAGGAAGGAGGCTTGGGTTTCCCTGGCCATGGAGGAAGCCACGCTTTCCACCTGCCCTTGCCGGCCCAGGCTTCCACTCAAGGCTACAAAGTTTCAATTATAGAAGATAAATAAGTCCCAACAGAAATGATGGCAGCCATGGAGCTGGAGAGAGCAGGAGCCTAGGGTTGCCCGCCGCGATGGAGGAAGCCAAGATTCTGCAGCCCTGCCCTGCCTTGGCCTCTGCTTAAGGCTACAAAGTTTCCATTATAGAAGATACATAAATCCCAACAGAAATGGCTGCCGCCACAGAGTGAGAAGAAGGCTTGGCTCCACTCCAGGCTACAAAGTTTCAATTGTAGAAGATAAAAAATCCCAAATCCCAGGGCTTCTGCTTTGGTCTCGGGGGATAATAGCCGGCCTGCAAACCACCACAGGCCCCATCGCCCAGGCTGCCCCACACCCCAAGGGAACCCCCACCCATGCACCAGGCCTCTATCCTATCTAATAAAAGAGTAATATGCACATTGACCATCACTCCAACACACAAGATGGCTACCCCCATGTGGTCAAAGATCCTGCCCCCATGTGGACACAAGATGGCCAGCAGGGAGGGCAGTTGGGAGGAACCAGGCCTTCAAGGGAGGGCAGTTGTGGGCGATCAGGCTAGCAGGGGAGGGCAGTTGGGAGGGACCAGGCCTGCAAGGGAGGGCAGTGGGGGCGATCAAGCCTGCTGGGGAGGGCAGTTAGGGATGACCAGGCCAGCAGAGGAGGGAAGTTGGGGGTGACTGGGTCTGCAGGGAAGGGCAGTAGGGAGGGACCCAGGCCTGCAGGGGAGAGCAGTTGGGGGGTACCAGGATTGCAGTTGAGGGCAGTTAGGGGCAAACAGGCTGGCAGGGGAGCAGTTAGGCATCAATCAGGCTGGCAGGGGAGTGATTAGGGGGTGATCAGGCTGGCAGACAGAAGCGGTTAGGGGCAATCAGGAAGGCAGGCAGGCGAGCAGTTGAGAGCCAGCAGTCCTGGATTGTGAGAGGGATCCCAGATTGGAGAGGGTGCAGGCTGGGCTGAGGGACACCCCCCCACCCCTGCCGAGCATGAATTTCGTGCAACGGGCCTCTAGTTAATGTTAGATCATCAATTGTAACAAATGTATCACATTAACAAGGATCAGGGGAAGGAGTATATGCGAGCTTTCTGTACTTTCTGCTTAATTTTTTTTCTGTAAACTTAGTTGCTTTAATAAATAAAGCCTATTAATTTTTAAAAGTTTAACTCTGTCCTAAAAATGTAATAGAGAAAAATCAACAAAATAATTGGTTCTTAAAAAACAATACCAGTTGATTTGTTATCTCTGCTGATCTTATAAAAATAAAGGATAGAAGTAACCTATAGTCTAAGTGAAAAATGGAACAGTGCTTTGAAGTATAGTCACATTATTGTGTAGATTGTGTAAGTATTAAAATTAAAGATATTGTGAAAAATTTTATGCCAGTGAATTTTAAATTTTAGGTAAATTGAACAAGTTCCTGGAAACACCTTAGAAAAAAGTAGCATAAAATATAATCCCACATTTATTAAAGAAATTGAATTAGAAACTTTCCCACAAAAAAATATGTAGGCCAAGTTTACCAGTGAATTCTTCCAAAACTTAAAAAATAATACCATTCTTATACAAAATCTTTCATACAATTAGTTTAGTAACTTAAAATCAATTAATATAATTCACCACAATCCTATCTAATAATCCTATCTAATAAAAGGGTAATATGCAAATTAACTGTCACTCCATCACAAAGATGATGGCACCCATAGCCACAAGATGACGGTGCCCAGTCCTCTCAGCCTCTCCGGAGTCCTCCAGTCCCGGGGGTGGGGGGGGGGGGCGCCCACTGAGAGCGGGTAGCGTGAGCAGCCTGGTGGAATGTTCGTCCTGTGCGCAGTTCGGGCCGGCTCCCCAGAGCCAGAGCGGACAAGGACAGGGACGGGGGGCTGGCCCACAGCCTCCACAGCCAAGTGCAGGCCCAGAGAGGAAACGGCAGGCCCACCTCCCGCTGAATGAACATGTGTCCCTCCCATCTCCTGCAGAAGCGGCGCAGTTCTCGGAGGCACACTATGGTTCCCGCTCTCTCCTGTGGAAGCGGTGGGTGGACTCCTGCACGCAATATTGCGCGATGGGCTACTAGTAATAAAATAAGGAGGAAATAAAATATTATTTCTATTCAGAAAAAACACAATTGAAATAATTTACCATCTCTTTAGGATGAAAACCTTTGGCAAATTAGGAATAGATGGGAACTTCATTAATCTCAGAGAGCAGCTGCAGAAAACTACAGTAAACATCATAACCAGCAGAGAAATATATAAAGCCTCCCCCAAGATAAGGGATAAAACAAAGATGTCCATTATCCCAAATTTGTTTTTAACAATGTTTTTAATCCCCAAATTTACTCATCACTCTCCTGGAAGTCCTAGACAGTAAGTTGAAAAGTCAAAAAATGAAGAGTATTATTATTCATGAGTAACATGTCTGGATATGTAGAAAATCCAAAAGAATTTACAGTTCATCAGAATGAATAAGTGAATTTAGCCATGTTGCTAGATCCAAAGTCAACATGTAAAAAACAGTTGTATAAAGTAGTAACTGAGAGTGAGAGATGCTGGTAATGCTCCAGTCCTCTAATTTGGATGGTGGATACATATGTGTCTTCATTTTGTAAAACTCCATAGTTATATACTTCTAATTAATGTATTTTTAGTATATATATATATATATATATATATATATATATATATATATATAAAATACTTCAAATAAAGCTTATGTTTTTTACTGTATAGTAGATGCCCGGTACACAAAATTTGTGCATTGGGGGATCCCCTCAGCCCAACCTAAACCCTCTCCAATCTGGGACCCCTCAGGGGGTGTCCAAACCGGCAATTGGACATCCCTCTCACAATCCTGGACCACTGGCTCCTAATCGCTCACCTGCTTGCCTGCCTAATCACCCCTAACTGCCCCCCGCTGCTGGTCAGGTGGCCCCCAACTGCCCCCTCTTCGCCTGCCTGGTCACTCCTAACTGCCTGGTCACCCCTAACTGCCCCTCCTGCTTGCCTGGTCACTCCTAACTGTGCTCCCCATTGGCCTGGTCACCCCTCACGCCCCCCCCCCCCCCCACCAGCATGGTCAGCCCACACAGCCTGCTGTTCAGTTGTTTGGTAGTCCCTCACTAACCCCCCTGCTGGCCCGGTCGTAGGCAGCCATCTTGTGAGGTCATGAGCTTTAATTTGCATATTACCTCTTTATTATATAGGATGGAGTTTCAGTTTTCAAGGTCAAAAAGTTGCACAATAATGTGACTATACTTCAAAGCACTGAATTGTGCACTTAAAATTAGACAATAATGCAGTGAAGGTCTGGAGAGGGGGCCAGAGTGGGAGGAGAGGTCAATGGGGGGAAAAGATGGACATCTTATTTTTAAGAACGTATTACATCTGTAATACTTTCAACAATAAAGACAATTTAAAAAAATAGTTAAGATGGTACTATTTATGTTATGTGTATTTCAATTAAATAGCAGCCCTGGTGGATTTGGCTCAGTGATTAGAGTGTTGGCCCTTGGACTAAAGGGTCGAGGTTTGATGCTGGTTGGGATGAGTATGGGAGGCAACCAATCTATGTGTCTCCTTCATATCGATGTTTTTATCTCTCTCTCTTCCACTTTACCCTCCCCTCCACTCTCTCTCTAAAAAAAAAAAATCAATGGAAAAATACATTTGGGTGGGGATTTAAAATAATAATAATAAATGAATAACAATTAAAAATTTTTCTTTATAAAATATAAATGGCATTAAGAAATTCATATTAAAGACAGGTGAATCTAAATAACACAGACAAAAATCAAATTCAAAATCAGTCACCCAGCATTACAGAAATCCCTCTTCCCTACACTCTAGGCTGAGCAAAATTGCCATTCACATGCATAACAGATGGAACAACATACTAGGAAATCATAATTCCTAAATTGTAAGGCCCTATTCAGCATACATATAGTGCTGACTTAAAAATAGTTTTTGGATGCAAAAAGCCCACCATATTTATAGTCACCTACAGTCATATCTGAAATATGAAAGTGTGTACCTTTCAATCAAGAAAAATGGGATGCCTTTAACAATGAAGAAAGATGCCCCAGTTTGCCTTACCTTGGAATGTAAACCCAATGCTTCCAGGCAGAACTATCCATCCATTTTTTTCTAAGAAATCTTGACCACAAGAATATTTATGATTATGAGAACAGAATCTAAAGAGCACTAGTATTATAGGGGGGTAAATTTTCTTCTAGCAATGATTTATATCTATCTATCTATCATCTATCTATCTATCTATCTATCTATCTATCTATCTATCTATCTATATCTTCTAGGATGTCAAGATCTGTTAACATCCTATATAATAAAAGCCTAATATGCTAAATGTCTGGCTGTCTGGTCAGCCATTCAACCAATCAAAGCATAATATACTAATGATATGCTAAGGCCACACAACCGCTTGCTATGACATGCACTGACTATCAGGGGGCAGACACTCGACTGGTTGACCAGTTGCTATGATGTGCACTGACCACCAGGGGGCAGATGCTCCAACCAGTAGGTTAGCTTGCTGCTGGGGTCTGGCCTATCGGGACTGAGTGAGATGGCTGGACACATCCAGGAGCCCTCCAGTGGTTCCTCCCGGCCTGACCAACCTCCTGTGTCCCTCCCTGGCCCTGATTGTGCGCCGGTGGGGTCCATCGGCCTTGCCTGCGCCTTCTCACAATCCAGGACTCCTTGGGGGATGTCGGAGAGCCAGTTTCGGCCTGATCCCGCAGGCCAGCCCAAGGGACCCCACTGGTGCATGAATTTGTGCACTGGGCCTCTAGTATGTAGATGATAAATAGATAGATGATAGATAGACAGATAGATGATAGATAGATAGATAGATAGATAGATAGATAGATAGATAGATAGATAGATGATAGATAGATAGATGATAGATAGATAATCTATATGTAATGCTTAAATAAACATGAACACAAACTCTTTAATAGGATAACTATTGGAGATACAAGAATGTGAGTTCACAGGAACCCTAATTCTGCACTGAGTTAGAATCATCCACTCTCCATATTGGCATGACTAGATGAGACAATCATTAAGTTTACAAGTGCACATTTCCATGGAGAAAAAACTACTCTGCTCCTTTGGTCAAATTGACTCTTGCATACCAGTTGGTTGAAAGGATGTTACAAGTTTTATACTTGATTGAAAGCTATTTATCCCAACCAAACGGCCACCACAATCCCACAAAGTGTTTTATACCTTAAAAATATGAGCTTTGAGGGGAGCCCTAAGCTGTTTTAATTAAAAAAAAACAAAGGAAACAATCAGGTTTTATTATTGTACTGCAAAAATAGCCTGGACATATTTATTTTCTCAAGAACATGGCTTGGGGAATGAAAGTGGCCTGGATTTTGGTCCGTGTTCAGAAGTCCTGGTGTTCTTGTGTAGGACACAAATTACACAACTGTATCCAGTCACCAGGCCTGGAGATACACTGCTGAGACACAGTTGCCATCACTGCTGGCATTTAGGGTGAGATCTGAATGTCAGAGCCTCCTGCAGAATTAGAAATATGTAATGATATTTCCTAATAAATTGGCAAAGACATAGAGACTTGAGAATGCAATGCAATGTTTGTGACACCAGAAAACAAATATTACCTGCATAGATAAACCGATATTTTGTTTTAAAAGAGATTTTAAAATATATTCTGTGAAATATATTTGTGACATTTAAATGGGTTTACCTTCAAACAATGGTGTCAACTTACAGAAGAGGAGGGTTTCTGGGCTTTGGGTAGGACTGCTTCCTTCTTCCAGAGAAGCATACTAATAAGTTATGGTATTTTCTTTTTTAAATATATCTTATTGATTTTTTACAGAGAGGAAGGGAGAGGGATAGAGAGTTAGAAACATCGATGAGAGAGAAACATCGGTCAGCTGCCTCCTGCACACCTCCTACTGGGGATGTGCCCACAACCAAGGTATATGCCCTTGACCGGAATTGAACCCGGGACCCTTCAGTCCACAGGCCAACGCTCTATCCACTGAGCCAAACCAATTAGGGCAGTTATGATATTTTCATGTCCAGAGTTGGTAACTAAATATAAACTTTCAGATTTACATGAAATAAACTTATTCTTTTTTCAAAAGGCTATACATAGAAATGCCACTTGACATTTGCAACAATGAGTTAAATTATATAATTTATACCTTAGAAATATGAGCATTGAGGGGAGCTCTAAACTGTTTTTATTAAAAAGAAAGGGAACAATGAGGTTTTATTTTTAAACTGCAATGTTCTGAATGATTTCTGATTAACTAACAAAACGGTCTGCTACTTCAGTGTCTCTGATTACATTATAGCACAATGGAAAAACTTACTAATGGGTACCTCTGAGGTCAGGACTGACACTGTAGCACTCAAATTTGTGTATTAATGAGCCCCGGAACTGGCTCTTCTTCTAGGATGTCAAGATCTGTTAACAGAGCAAAATCTGAAGTACTGTTAAAATCTTAAACAACCAGACTACCTGAGAATACCATCCTAATGTTTAGACCCTGAAACAGTAACCTCCCAAATGCCTGGGATATGCGTGCAAGGGAGAATGTAATCAGATGAACTATTATTCATTCATCAATGGCAGGAGGAAAATAGGATATGCAAGATGCTGAACTACTACAAATATATGTGTACTTTTGGTCATTGCTTTTTGATGAAGAAAATATTGTCATAATAATTAGAGAATGTACTTCATCTATTTTGAGTTTATTGAGTTTATCTTTGTGTATGGTGTAAGAAAGTAGTCTAGTTTCTTTCTTTCTGTCTTTCTTTTTTTTTTGCATGGATCTAATAGACTATCTTTACCTCCTTGTATATTTTTGGCTCCTTTATCAAATATTAATTGACTATAAAGTTGCGGGTGTATTTCTGGGCTCTTTAATCTGTTCCTTTGATCTCTATGTCTGTTTTTATTACTATGGGCTTGTAGTATAGTTTGATATTATATAGTGTGATTCCTCCAAACTTGTTCTTCTTAAGATTGCTGAGTCTTTTGTGGTTCCACATAAACTTTTGTAATATTTGTTCTAGTTATGTGAAATATGTCATTGGTATCTCAAAAGGGATTGTGCTGAATCTATAGATTGCTTTGGGGAGTATGGACATTTTAATGATGTTAATTCTAACAATCCATGGACACATTATATTCTTCCACTTGTCTACATCTTTATTTTTTCAATGTCCTGTAGTTTTATGAGTACAGGTCTTTCAGCTCCTTGTTTAAGTTTATTCCTGAGTATTTTATTCTTTTTGAAGCTATTGTGAATGGGATTGTTTTCTTAGTTTCCTTTTCTGATAGTTCATTGCTGGTATATAAAAATGCAACTAATTTCTGAATATTTATTTTGTATTCTGCTACTTTACTGAATTCATTTATCTATTTTAGTAGTTTCTTTGGTGACATATTTAGGGTTCTCCATATACAGTATCATGCCATCTGCAAATAATGACAGTTTTACTTCTTCCTTTCTAATTTTGATGTCTTTTATTTCTTATTCTTGTCTGATTGCTGTGGCAACTATGTTGAATAATAGTGGTGAAAACAGACATTACTGCATTGTTCCCCATCTTCAGGGAAATGCTTGTAGTTTTTGCCTAATTAGTATGATGTTAAATGCGGGTTTCTCATATATGTCATTTATTATGTTTAAGTATATTTCCTTCACCTTAGGCAAGGGAAAAAATAAAAATAAATAAACAAATAGGACTACATCAAACTAAAAAGTTTTTGCACAGAAAAGAAAACCATCAACAAAATGAAAAGACAACCCACTGAATGGGGGAACATATTTGCCAACAATACATCTAATAAGGGGATAATATCTAATATTTATAAAGAACTTACAAAACTCAACACCAAGAAAACAAAAAAATACAATTTAAAAATGGGCAGAGGACCTGAATAGACACTTATCAAAGAGGACATACAGATGGTCAATAAACTTATGCAAAGATGCTCAATGTTACTAATCATCTGAGAAATGTAAATTAAACACGTATTAGTGCAGATGTTGAGAAAAAGGAACCCTTCTACACTGTTGGTAGGAATGCAGACTGGTGCAGCCTCTGTGGAAAACAGTATGGAGTTTCCAAAAAAAAATTAAAAATGGAACTTCCATTTGATCCAGTAATCCCACTTCTAGGAATATATCCTAAGAAATCAGAAACACCAATCAAAAAGAATATATGAACCCCCATGTTCATAGGAGCACAATTTACAATAGATAAGACTTGGAAATGCCCAAGTGACCATCAGCATATGAGTGGATTAAAAAACTGAGGTACATCTGCACATTGGAATACTATGCTGCTGTCAGAAAGAAGGATCTCTTACCCTTTGAGACAGCATGAATGGACCTGGAGAGTATTATGCTAAGTGAAATAGGCCAGTCAGAAAAGAATAAGTATCACATGATCTCACTCATTTGTGGAATATAATGAACAACATTAACTGATGAACAAAAATAGATCTATAGACATAGAAGCATCGAACAGACTGTCAAACCCCAGAGGGAAGGCAGTGGGGGTGGGGGTGGGGGGGTGGGAAAGATCAACTAATGAACTTGTATGCATATATGCATAACCCCTGGACACAGACAATAGGCTGGTGAAGGCCTCAGGTGAGGAGTGGGGGTGGACTGGGAGAGGTCAAGGGGAGTGGGGAGGGGGAAAGGGGACATATATAATACTATCAACAATAAAGATTAAAAAAAAACATATTGAGATATCACCTCACACTTATCAGAATGGCTATCATCAATAAGTCAACAAACAACAAGTGTAGGCAAGGATGTGGATAAAAGAGACCCTCGAGCACTGTTGGTGGGAATACAGATTGGTGCAGCCCCTGTGGAAAGCAGTCTGGAGGTACCTCAAAAATTAAAAATGGAACTGCCTACAACTCAGCAATTCCACATCTGGGAATATATCCAAAGAAACAAAAATACACAAACTTGAAAAAACTTACGCAACTCTATGTTCATTGCAGGGTTATTTACAATAGCCAAGATTTGGAAGCAAAGTGTCCATCAGTAGATGAGTAGGTAAAAAGCTGTGGTACATTTGCACAATAGAATACTACTACTAGGCTGTAATGCATTTAATAACTTGTATTTGCATAAATTATGTTCATTTATATGGTCAGATACAAATGGCTGGGTTGATAAATGGCTGGTTAGTTTTATAATCAGCCCAAGAGGGACCCAATTTAAAAAACTGTCTCCTGGGGGCAGCTGACTTCCTAGATATTATCCATTTTGCCTCTAAACCATGAAATATTGACAGCTTTGGGCACCAAAAACAGCTTATTCCCAGATTCTAGTCCACACTCTGAGCATTGTTTCCTCAGGCTCGATGCCTGGGAAAATTGGACAATTGCTTGCCACAAACTCAGACTTCCAAGAAGTACAACACAGTGGTCAATGCAACACAACTCCAAGAAAAGGGAACACACACACAATGCAGTGTACAGGTGATGTGACGTGAAACTGTGCAACTGAAACCTGTATAATTCTGTTAACCAGGGTCACCCCAATAAATTCAATAAAAAGGGGGAAAAAACAAACACTAAATCACCAATGATGAAACTAGACAAGCTGACTTTCACAGAGGTTTTTTTCTAAGCAATACTAAATTACTCTGAACTCTCATTCAGGATTTTTGATCTATGGAACAAAGCAAAGTGTACTGAGAAAATTAAGGATTTTATAAAATGATAATTTCTTTAATCCTGTTGGAAAATAAAGGTAAATTGCAATTGTCAATTTCTATACCTATTTTTGATACAATGGAAACTCATTATCAGATAGACAGAGAAAAGAATTACTGAATTTAGGAAGTCACAAACAATTTTTCTCAAATTCTAGCATTAGAAATTAAAAAAATATTTCTGGTTGGCAAGACATATCAAAAGCTTTCTATATATACACACACATGCTATCTAAAAAAAGAGTAATATGCAAATTGACCATACCTCCACTACACCCACAAGCCACGGCCACCAGCCAATCAGGAGCAAGAATGCAAATTAACCCAACCAAGATGGCTGCAGCCATGGAGAGAGCAGGAGGCTTGGGTTTCCCCTGCAATGGAGGAAGACAAGCTTCCTGCACATCCTGGCCAGCCCAGGCCTCCACTCAAGGCTACAAAGTTTCAATTATAGAAGATAAATAAATCCCACATACCAGGGCCTCTGCTTGGGTTGGCGGGAGGCGTGCCCAGCCTGCAAACCACCACAGGCCCCTCGCCCAGGCTGCCCCACACCGCAAGGGAACCCCCACTCTGATCCAGGATGCTCTTTAGGGCAAATCAGCTGGCCCCCACCCATGTACCAGGCCTCTAGCCTATCTAATAAATGAGTAATATGCAAATTGACCATCACTCCAGCACACAATATGGCCACCCCCATGTGGTCAAAGATGGCTGCCCCATGTGGACACAAGATGGCTGCCACAAGATGGCCAGCAGGGGAGGGCAGTTGGGAGGGACCAGGCCTGCAAGGGACGGCAGTTGGGAGTGATCAAGCCTGCAGGGGAGGGCAGTTGGAGGTGAACAGGCTGGCAGAGGAGGGAAGTTGGGGGTGACTGGGCCTGCAGGGAAGGGCAGTTGGGGGGGACCCAGGCCTGCAGGGGAGAGCAGTTGGGGGGGACCAGGCCTGCAGGAGAGGGCAGTTGGGGGTGACCAGGCCTGCAGGGGAGCAGTTAGGCATTAATGAGGCTGGCAGGGGAGTTGTTAGGGGGTGACAGGCTGGCAGGCAGAAGAAGTTAGGGGCAATCAAGAAGGCAGGCAGGTGAGCAGTTGGGAGCCAGCAGTCCTGGATTGTGATCAGGCTTAAATGGGCAGTCGGACATCCCTCGAGGGTGCATGCTGGGCTGAGGGACACCCGCCCCCCCCATGCACGAATTTCATGCACCAGGCCTCTAGAGTGTGTGTGTGTGTGTATGCGTGTGTGTGTGTGTGTATAATATAGTAATTCCACTCTGTAATTTGATCCCGAGGAAACAATCATGGCAGAACCAAAATTTAGCTTCATAGATGTTCACTGCAAGAACTATTGATAACTGCAAAAATTAGAAACAGTTTTAGTATGAAGCCATAAAAATGTTGATTGAATAAATTTTGATGCTATGGAATGCCAAAAAAAGACATAAAAGAAAAGGAGATTTTCACTGAAAGAAAACAGTTCAAGGGAATCATGATTTCTTTAATAATATGAGGAAAATATAATGATTCTGAGGATAAATAATCGAGGCAGATACCAGCACTTTTAATCACTGTATTTTGAAGATGAGACTAGGCTCTCCACCTGAGAGTCTGCATGAGGTGTTCAGATAGAGAACATGCCTTCAATATGAAGGGAAAAAGTTAAATTATTTTCCCATTGTTAGATAGCCTTATTTTGGTGAAACTGGCCTTATTTTTTCACTGCATGTCTTGGCCTCAGTAATATTTCCAATTCTTATGACTAACTCCTTTTTCAAATTGATCTTGAATGTCACATATTCTTGGAATTTTCCCCTAACTGACTCCCACCTTGAACTCCTAGTCTGGATGTGCAATGCTCTTATACATTCCCGTATCAATTTGCACTCTTCACTATCAGTGATTACACTGTGTCATAATTATCAGGCAATTTGTCAGTCTTCCACCTTTTTTGTCTCCCCATCCAGTAATCTCTTGGTAATAAGCACTGAGGTTTGATCCTTCTCCTGCAAGGCTGAACAGAATGCTTGCCCCTTATTTAACATTCAACTAATGGTGAATAAAAGAACGAAATCTACACAAAGCAACTGACATCTCTATTACATACCAACATAAATATCTTTACCCTTTGTTTATTAAGCTTGATATTTGGTTATTTGCCTCTAGTCTTTCCATTATCATAAACTCCTTTCAGAAAAGGAAATAGATCAGCTTGTGAAAAAAGGAATCTTCACTACCTTTAGGTAGAAAGTTCTGAGATCAGTATTCTTTCATTGGAGCCACAGATCTGTGTTCAGGTAAGAATTTAATAATTCTCTTTCTGATAATATAATGAAAAGGGTTTGTGGGTTGAAGAAAATAGGAAATTTAATATAGATATGTAGTGGTTAATTACAACATAGGAAGTTAATACCATAAAGCCTGTAGCAAGAGAGTATTATAATTAAGAGAGAGAAATTAAAATAGCATAGGATTTTCACCTTTCAGTTAGTAGGCAGGAAAGCCCAATTAGGGCAAGTATTGAATTTTATGAATCATAAGAGTGTCAATTCATTATTATGGCTGTTCCCTCGTAAGTTCATTATTTTATAAATAATTTACACTTGGTCCTTGCAAAGATGATCAGAGTTTTAAAGGCCACAAGTACTGGGTTTGAAGTAAGTGTGTTTATTTATTTATTTATTTATATTTTAATTCAATTTATCGGGGTAATACTCATTAATAAAGTTATATAGGTTTCAAGTGTACCATTCTTTGATTCTCCATCTGCACTGTGTCTTCACTGTTTTCAATAAAGTGTATAAGGCTTTATGGTGTCAGCCACTTCTTGATTGTGACTTCTTTTCTGCTAGAAATTTACAATCATGAAAAATATTTTTATTTAGTGAATATAAAAGTGTGTCCAAGTATACACAATGAGATTTTAATTCTGTCTACTAACATTTCAAAGCTAGGAAAATCTAAAACTAGTCTTTGGAATTTTAACAGAAGTTGCACCCAAATAGGAGGTGTCAACACACAGTTTATTTCAACATATGCATATTCTTATGAATATAGACTCTGCTTAAAATAATTTCAGAAGCCTTCGGTAAAATATTGGAAGCAAAGGTTTTGCTCCCCAATGCTTGTGTTTTAAATAATCCCCTTATTAGAATTGGCTGTCACTTGTTATTTTCTGCTTTTGCAAACTTCTTGTTTACTTATCTTACTCAATTGCTCTATGTATAGGTTATGTAACAATGAAAGAGCTTTAACATGAGGATATTCAACACAGTCAAGATCTTTCCCTGCTCAATAATACATTTAAATTCCATCCATTTGCTAAACTTGGTTAAAACAAAACACTGATAAGGCAGCTGTGAACGATGTATAACACTACTAATTATGATTGACAGCCTAATTAAGTTGGTGTGGGGGTGAGAGTGTATGGATAGCTCAATGTAGATGATTTGCCTAAATTGAACTCCTATTAACCCCACGGGACATTGGCAAATATTATAGGTGAGTTGGGGATTTTTATTCTTAAAAGAGTTTGCTTTGTATGCACTTCATTATGTAGAGGAACTATGGAGAAATTTATTAAATATTACAATTAAACTATCAAAATACATATTAATATATATAGTTAAAACAGGTCACATTTTTTAAAAATATATTTTTTTTATTGATTTCAGAGAGGACGGGAGAGGGAGAGATAGAAACATTAATGATGAGAGAGAACCATTGATCTACTGACTTTTTCATGCCCTCCCACTGGGGCATGTGCCCTGACCAGGAATCAAATGGTGACCTCCTGGTTCATAGGTCAATGCTCAACCACTGAGCCCTACTGGCTGGGCCAGGTCACATTTTTATACATAACAATAAATCAACTATGTTATTTGTGTTTGAAATCTGGGTACTAGTATATTTGTACCTACGGTTTTCTGAAAGACCTATTTATAAAATAGGTCCTTGTAACCTCATCCAATAGCATGTTTCCAAAATAGACATAGACACTTTTTTATATAAATTTAAGAGAAGAACTTCAACCTACCGATGTTTAATGCATCAATCAACTCATAAGTATTTAGTATAGTGTCTATACTTTTTTAGCATCATATAAATAATAAAGGGTAGAATCTACTTGCATTGCAAGATGCTTCACTATAACCTAATGCATTTTATTGCTAGTTAACTTCTTTACAAAAATTCTGGTAATTAAACATTTTACATAGTGTTCCCAAAAATGAATCATAGGAAACTTATACAAAAGGGGATCTGGGCCCAGTAAATTCGGGAAATACTTTATATGTGAAAATTCAAAATGCATATTGCCATGTGATTGACTTAACTAGAGACATACAAATAGTCTAGAAACATAAAAAAATATTTAACTTTCTTGACATCAAGAAAATACATATTAAAACAACGATAGGAAGTCATTTTTTGATTTAGCACATTAGGGAAGACAGAAAAAAGTAATCTTCACTGTTGACAAAGAAATGAGTAAATGATGGCATGCCCATTTATAGAATGGGCAAAGTTGGCTGGCTGTTCTATAATTGGTACTAACTTGCTGGCTGGAAGAATATACTAAAAATATGTTTACATTTTGATCCATCAATTCTTTAATATCTGCATCCTAAAAAAATAAAAATATGAAAATGCACACACACAATCTAAGTTTGGAATTTTTATCTGGGTTATCTCAAAACTGTATGGTTCAGTAACATATTTTTTTATTGTCTAAAGTTTTACATATGTCTCCTTTTTCCCCAAGCACAATTTACAAAAGCTAAGATTTGGAAACAACCTAAGTGCCCATCAGAAGATCAGTGGATTAAAAAACTGTGGTACATCTACACAATGGAATACTACGCTGCTATAAAAAAGAATGAACATTTACTATTTGCAACAGCATGGATGGAACTGGAAAGCATTATGCTAAGCAAAATAAGCCAGTCAGAGAAAGATAAATATCAAATGATCTCACTCACATGTGGGATAGAATGATCAATATAAACTGATGAACAAAAATATTAGAAGATCCAGATTTTTTTTCTTAATTGTATTTCTTACTTTTCAAAACTGAAGTTTTAAAAAGATATAAAATTACTTGAAAAAGTGCTTGAAATCATTTAACCTACAACTGAATAAAATACTTTAAAGCCTCTATATTTAAATAACTGTGAATAAAACCAAAGTAGAAACTATTCAATTCTGATTTTTAACAGTCAATATTCTGAAGCTTATAGAATTCATTGATACAGAATCCAAGAAACTGAACAAAGACTAGTATTTATAACCAAGTGACCAAAACTAAAGACAATAAAAAAAAAAGAATAGCTCAATGACTATCAAATGTTTTATCATTCAGTCCACAAAGTTGACTTTGGGGCCTCAATTTGTTGCAAGGAAAGATGAGAGCTAACTCATTACTTGAAGAAATCACTTAAGCTGACTGGACATTCACAGAAATATCAAGCTGATGTCATTTTTTTAACACAATAGAATTCTGCATCACTTTCATCTTCTTAGATATGTTATTTTGTACTTTTATTATCATATTATGCATTATTCTAAAACAGTATATCCTTAAGTGTAGGATCCTTAATATTCCAAAGGAACAGGTTAAAAGTAATTATAGACTATTACCATTGCTTAAAAGTGAATTTAGAGAAAAAAAGCTAATCAAGAAGGAGGCAATATTTACAGATTTGGATTAAAATAGACCAATAAAGAAAATAGAACATGATAGATCCAATAGAAATGAGAAGTGATGCTATTTCAAGAGAGGGGAAGAGGGAGATGCATACTAAGAATAACCATTTGTGCCTCTTAAAAAACACACACAACTATTCCTAAATAAAAGGCATTAAGTTTATTGTAATTCTTATTTTCTATGGTATGTATTTTACTTAAAATCAAATTGAGCCCTGGCTGGCATGGCTCAGTTGGTAGAGCATCGTCCCATGCATGGAAAGGTCCCCAGTTCAATTCTGATCAGGGCACATACCCTGCTAGGCAACCAACTGATATTTCTCTCTCACATCAATGTGTGTTTTTTTCCTCTTTCTTTCCCTCTCCTTTCCTCTCTCTCTAAAAAATCAATGAAAACATTTTTAAAATGCAATAGAAGTAAACATTTAGTTCTTCAGTTTCACTAGCATATTTCACATGCTTGCTATATGACTTGTGGTTCCTCTGCTGGGCAGTGCTGATATAAAATATACCAGTTAATGTGAAAGGTTTTATGAACAGGGCTACAGAGACCACCTGGTAGAAACACATGGCCTCCTAACCAGCTTGTAGGCTGTCCATGAAAAACCCATATCAAGAACCAAGGTATCACCTAGTACATAGATTTTAGAATCTTAGCCCCACAATGTGATAAATCAGTTCAATAAAGGCTATCTCCATTTTCTAGATTAATATTGGTACCTAGAAAGGTAAAATGCCTTTTCTGAGGTCATATATGGAACACAAGGCAGACCCATTAACTAAATTGTTACTAAAAATTACAGTGCTGCCACTGACTTCCTGTTACTTTCATTTACTGGATATAAACAATCTCCAAAAATACTTTGTACTAAATTTTAGACAAATGTATTGATCAACAGCAATAAAGGTATAACAAATTCAGTAAATAAATCATTCAAAAACCTAATTAACCAGGTAGGTAATTTAGGTAGATATGCTATAGTTGTCAAGTTAATCAGTATCCAATCCCTTGCCCATATATGGTAGACATAATGGAATTTAACTTACTCTATTTTTATTAGGAAAATATTAGTATATAAAGCAGTATTTTAGGAGTCTTTTTTTTCTTTTTTATTGAATTTATTGGGGGTGAAACTGGTTTAAAAAATTACATAGGTTGCAGGTGTACAATTCTATAATACATCATCTGTATTTTATATTGTGTGTTCCCCACCCCAACTTAAGTCTCCCTCCATTACCATAAATGAAAAGATGATGGTTGCTAGACTGGTTTGAGCATAAATAGCATTTTGAAAGATGGCACTATGTGAATAGTAAAAAAATTGTGGAAGAGTAAGTATTGATTTAACTTTATAGTTTTCTTTGTCACTTGAGATTTCTGAGTCTATGACTTGCCTAGAAAAAATGCATAGTATAATCATAGTATCCTTTATTAAGAACAAAATAATTTTGCTTTATTTAAAATAGGTTGTCTGATTTTCCAACTAAGTTTCCTTTTTGTCCAACTGGGCACGCCCAGGAGAAGAGAGAACATACCTGACCTTTCTCCACTGCTCACTAGATATTAATTGATTCTCTTCCTCTGTTGCCATATACCAGATCTTGTTGTATTCTAGCAAAGAACTGGCCAACACTTCTATGGGCAAGAGAAAGAGATTTCCGAGCAAGAAGGGCCATCAATGATCAGAAATGCCTCTAATGGTTATCTGCATATATTTACTTATAAGAAGCACCACAGTGGAAATAGTCTTAGGAAATTCACACAAGATTCCTTGGGCAGCCTGCAGGCAGCAGGAGAAAGGCCTGTGTCAGATCAACCCTGTGAGGGACTGTCTGGTCCTGATCCACAATTTGGAGAGTCACCTTCAAGAAATGGCAAGCCATAGGGTTTGCTGCAAGGTACAGTGAAATGACAAAGTTCTTTCCTCTAATATTTGGTCAAGATCATGGTTTTAAATTTTCATGATAGCTTCATTTGTAGACAATTTCTTTGGGTTATATTTTTAATACTAAGGAAGAAAAAAAGTAACTCACATTGTTTGGGGTGGGAATTAAAATAACCTCAACTAAGTGGATAAGATGAATAACAAGCAAAAATGTGCTCCAAAAGAGATTTTGCAATCTGCAAGCCATAGCACATGTGACTCTTTAGGCATCAGAGCCCATTAGATGTCATTTTTAACATGGACATGTACATAAGTGATGAATAATATTTTTTAGCCACATGTATTATAATATTATATTTAGAAAGAACCATTGAGTTCTAGTTTAGTGTACTATTATAAGCATCCAAATCTACTGCCCTTCTCTCTTTTTGTTTTAAAAAATAATAAAATTGTATCAGTGCTGGAGGAAAATAAAGAGAAAAGGCACGAGCAGAAGACCAGGAAGTTTGAGAAACTGGGTACAAAGTGAGCAGATAAAAGGGCACAGACTAACAAACAAAAGAGTATGGAAAAATGCATCTCCAAAACCATCAGTAAATTCTTACTTCCCACAGAACATGAAGGGCAAGGGTGGGCCACAGAACAATCATCCTGGGAATTAATTAAAATCCACTGAGAATGTGCATCCCTGTAAAACACCTTCTCCCACACTCTCTCCAAGTGATAGGGCATGCCTTCTCACAGAACGGCTTTTGCCCCCAGGATGACATCTGAGAAAACAAACCATCTATCTGGAGAAAGCACCGGATATGAATGTAGAAAGCACCCAATATGGATATAGGAATGGGAAAGATAAGTAGGGCAGAGTTGAGAGTTAATGCCCAGCCTCAGTTACAGACTGTAAGTTAAGTCTGCCATTTCTAAGTAACACTGCCTATACTTTGGCAATATTGGCAATTTGGTGCAAACAATCCTATATAATAAAAAGCTAATATGCACCCTAAAAAAATAAAGATGTGAAAATACACACACACAATCTAAGTTTAGAATTTTTATCTGGGTTATCTCAAAACTATATGGTTCGACCAACCAGGAGTTCAACTGCTCACTATGATGTATGCTGAGCACCATGGGGTGGCTTTGGAATGAAGGAGGCCCCAGCCAGCAGATGGCAGTCAGGGAAAGGAAGGCCCTGATCCGCCCTTATTGCTGCCCAGGTCTGGGGATCCTACCTATGCACAAATTTTGTGCACGGGGCCTCTAGCTCTGGAATAAGACCCCCAAAGTGAAGCCTGTTTCCCAATACAGTCCCATTTAAGGGAGAAGGTTCTCATTGAAATAAACTTACACAACCATGCAGAAAATTTACCACAGCTACTAGCCATATAAATCAGGTCTTTTGTTTTTCATTTATATGTTGAATCAATGACAACAAAAAATAGACATTTAAAAAAACCCAATAGCATTAAAAAAATGAAAAAGACTAGGAATGGAACAAGTCACAAGAGATGAAACAGGCACTTCAGGTGCTTTGGGTGGTGGGAAGAGATAAACATGTATCTATATCAATATCTATATCTATATCTATATCTATATCTATATCTATATCTATATCTAATCTATATATGTACTTAAAAGCCCAGCAACCAGAACGATGGAACAACCAGAACCAGAACGACCGCAACGACTGGTGGCTATGATGTACACTATGGCAGCCAACCAACCTGATCCAGGCCACGATTGGCCCACAACACCCTGATCAGGGGCAGGGTTGGATGCCAACCACCCATGGCCCCTCCCCCCAGCCGGCCCTGCCCACAATAAGCCCCTAACACACTGATTGGGGGTGGGGCCATCCGGCCAACTTCCTGTGGCCCCTCCTCCCCCCAGCTGGCTAGGTCCCAATTGTCCCCGATCGGTGAATTCACACACTGGGCCTCTAATATATATATATATTATACACACACACACACACACACACACACACATATACTTCATAACTCATGGACACAGACAATAGTGTGGTGAAGGCCTGGGGGGGGAGGGACTAGAAGGAGTCAATGGGGAGAAAAGGAGACATATATAATACTTTCAACAATAAAGATTCTTTTTAAAAGAAAAAAAGCTTTAAGAATCTTTTAATATGTCTCCTCAGATAGAAAAAAATAGATATTTAAGTTTATTATTTGAGTAATAAAGATAACCACTAGAAGAACTCTAAAAAATAGCAGAACTAGAAAAAAGGGTGGTGCTACACTATTACTAAATTTCCAATGTTTTTTTGCAAGATGTTAAGATATCCTATCTATAGTTGATTAATAAAGACATAGAAGTGGTGTTTCTAATAATATGCTGTCGAATTTCAGATGAAACACCAGTTGACATGGTTTGAATTCAGTTTATTTTTCACATCAACGAGCATATACTCAATATGCTTGGAAATCTTTCTACTGACAAATCTAAAGCAGTAACCAACCACCTCTTTATTGTCTAACACTCCAGAAAAGCAATTCCCTCCAGATGCCAGGGAATAATGGCCTTGGGGAAAATGTGAATTGTAAGTTTCTTGCGAGCGGAGAGTATTTCACTTTCCATTTTCAAGAAACTTAAAAACACAGAAACTATAAAATATGTTTTCTCTGGGTCTGGGGGAGAAGAGCCACCATTTGTTTTCATGTTAAGCCACTTTATATAAACTTTTTAAATGTTGTGCATGCATTAGTTAATACTTGAAAGTAGTTTTAAAAATCTAATTCAATTATGGGGCTAAGACCAGGCAGATAAAAAAATTAAATGAGCTTAAATAAATATGAAAAACATTTTAAATGAGGATAATAATATTAGATTCATCAATAAGACACTAAGAATGACAGATTTCATCTCATGTTCACCAAATCAACAGCTGATTTGAACTTTGGGAACTATTGCATAACTAGTGAGAAAACTGTGTCTTCATTTCCACCCTTGGCTATGCTGTTCCTCAAGTATTTTATTCATATTTTGTTGAAAATACTGATAATAGAAATCAGTATAACATAAATGGTATTAATCACAATTTTAAGAATTACTATGTTTTTATGTGTTAAAGTTGGTTCATTCAAACAAAGCTGAAACAGTAAGAAAAATAAAACATCTAAAAATCTTACGATGAATTAAATAATGAGTCCTTACTAAGCTCAACATTTAAACATTAACACTCAATTAAGTTTTTTTTAAATAAATCTTTATTGTTCCGATTATTACAGGTGTTCCTCTTTTTTTTCCCCCATAGCTCCCCTCCACCTGATTCCCCACCCCACCCCATGCCCTTACCCCCCGCCACTGTCTTCATCCATAGGAGTAAGATTTTTGTCCAATCTCTTCCCGCACCCTTCACACCTGCTTCCCCTGAGAATCGTCAGTCCACTCCCTTTCTATGTCCCTGATTCTATTATATTCACCAGTCCATTCTGTTCTTCAGATTTTTTGTTCACTTGATTTTTAGATTCACTTGTTGGTAGGTATGTATTTGATGTCATTTTGTTGTTCATAACTTTTATCTTTACCTTTTTCTTCTTCCTCCTCTTCTTAAAGAATACCCTTCAGCATTTCATGTAATCCTGGTTTGGTGGTAATGAACTCCTTTAGCTTTTTCTTGTCTGTGAAGCTCTTTATCTGACCTTCAACTCTGAATGATAGCTTTGCTGGGTAGAGTAATCTTGGTTGTAGGTTCTTGCTGTTCATCACTTTGAATATTTCTTGCCACTCCCTTCTGGCCTGCATAGTTTCTGTGGAGAAATCAGCTGACAGTTGTATGGGTACTCCCTTGTAGGTAATTAACTGTTTTTCTCTTGCTGCTTTTAATATTCTCTCTTTATCTTTTGCCCTTGGCATTTTAATTATGATGTGTCTTGGTGTGGTCCTCTTTGGATTCCTCTTGTATGGGGTTCTGTGCGCTTCCTGAACTTGTAAGTCTATTTCTTTCACCAGGTAGGGAAATTTTTCTGTCATTATTTCTTCTAATAGGTTTTCAATATTTTGCTCTCTCCCTTCTTCTGGCACCCCAAAAATTCGGATGTTGGTTCGCTTAAAGTTGTCCCAGAGGCTCCTTACACTATCTTCATATTTTTGGATTCTTTTTCTTTTTGTTTTTCTGGTTGGATGTTTTTTGTTTCCACATATTTCAGATCTTTGGTTTGATTCTTGGGGTACGTTGATCTACCGTTGAGTTTCTGTATATTCTTTATTTCAGACAGTGTATGCTTCATTTCTGACTGATCCTTTTCCATTTTTTTGGCATTCTCATTAAGCTCCTTGAAGGTCTCATCAAGTTTCTCAGCGGTTTTAAGAAGATTCTTGAGTAACCTTATAAATGTGGTTCTGAACTCTGTCGTCCAGTAGTTTGCTTTCCTCCGTTTCTTTCATTCGTGACATGTTTCTTTGTCTCCGCATTTTGGCTGCTTCCCTGTGTTGATGGAGTGGCTTTGTGTGGTAGGTGACCTATAGGGGGCAGTAGCTCAGCCTCCCCAATCACCTGATGTGGATGCTCTTGGTGCACCCCTTTGTGGGCTGAGTGCAAAGTCTTGGTGTAGTTAAGCCTTAATTGCTGTTGGTACACTGGGAGGAATTGACCTCCAGGCCAATTAGCTGTGAGCACTGGCTGTGTCTATAATGGAAGAACTGCTGCGCTGAAGACACGCTTATGGGGCAGGACTTGTTTCAGTGGGGCTTTGGTGCTCACTGAGTCTGCCTCTTGAATGTGTCACTTATGGATGTGAGGAGTTGAAATCTGTGTCTCACACTGACCACTAGGTACACTGGCTTCTGGATCTCCAATGGGGTGCAGGTCAGCTACTGTCTGAGGCCACCCAGCAGGAGTTACAGTGAGAGCTACAGTTTTCTCCTCTTTGCTTAGGGTTTGGAGGTTTTGGAGCTATCTGACCCGGGCTGCAAGTTTGCTAGGTTAAGCTGCAATAGAGCAGGGCTTTCTTATGCTAAATCCGCTGCTTGGAGCTTGGGTGGGTTTGTAGGTTGTGCAGGGCGGGGTCTCAGGGCGTCACTAGGCTAGGGCGTGTCAAACAGCAATGGCTGCTAGTTAGCCGGCTCTGGTCGGCGTCCCAGCGCCGTAAACAATTATTCCTGCACGCAGCTCTGCAAGCAAGCCACCCTCACTGGCAGACAGTCCAGCTTCTCCCCATAGGAGTTTGGGTCCCCCACGTCTCCCCAGAAACTGTATTTCAGAGTAATCGGGGGCTTGTCTCCCTTTGGGTTGAAAAAAGCAACACCCGCCGCCAGCCTGGATCACACGCCTCCGTACCTCACCTTTTCAGCGCTTGTGCACGTCTCAATGCTCTTTTCTCTTTCCTTCTAGTTGTAGAACTTCCACTCAGCCAGCTTTCCCGTGGTTCTGGGTGATAGACGTTTTGTCTTTTAGTTGTATTTTTGAAATTGTTGCGCGAGGCAGCAGTTTAGGTGTTTACCTATGCCGCCATCTTGGATTCTCCCTCAATTAAGTTTTAATAATATAATTACTAGTACAAACTATGATTTATAATTGCATAGCAATAGCAAGAAATTTTGTGCAAATATGAGAAAGTTTTTATAGTAAGTAATAGATTGTCAGAAATATATTGAAACTTTAAATAGAAAAACAAAAATATACACTTTTTGGAATCTTGACATCTTTATATATTTCAAGTGACTATGCTATGGGAAAGCTCCCTTCAAAAATTTCAGTTAAGATGGAAATGCATTCATTCAAATACTGATATATATCACAATTTCAGAATTAAGAAACAAAAATAATATAAATTAACATACAGAAGCACTTCATATATTTTTAAAGTAGTAAATAAAATTTAGAAATAATTGACCAGTAACATTATGACAAGACATTATTAAATGTGTTATAAATGTAAATATTATTAAAATATATGTGCATTTTTCATGCACAAGTTAAAGTCATCAAACATTCTGTAAAATTTCATTGACTTTCATAAATGATAAGGTATTTTATAAATGGAATCTTCTTTAGAAGAATAAACATCACCAAAAATACATCCAATAAGTCACACTATAGGAAATCTCTTTATCCTCTCTACACTCCACAAATAATCATTTTACTCCTGAACTACTTACGGGACATATCAAGACAAGGGATAGAATACTTTTTATTATATTATAAATAGGCCTTCTTCAGTTCAACCATTGTATCTCTCTAATATTCATGAGTTACCATATAAGAAATTCAATTAAGGAAGGTGGTTGTATTTTGCAAACAAAACATAAGAAAAATTATATTACTAAAATTATTCTTTTTTTAAACTTGATTTACTCAAAAAAATTGGTTTGTGCAGACATATTTGTTTTTCACACACATACAAAATAGTCAAATAGTGAAACTATACTAAATATGCTAACTATAATCATGGGCATAAACCTGTGTTTTCCTCAGATTTTTAATTATTACATTAAACTTCATAACAAAATTATGAAGTTTAATGTAATTAAAAATTATAAATAAGGATCCCAAATATGTGTGTGTGTATATAATTTATTTATTTATTTATTTATTTATTTATTTATTTATTTATTATTTTGTTGTTGTTAATCCTCAACTGAGGATATTTTTCCATTCATCATTTTAGAGAGAGTGGAAGAGAGAGGGAAAGACAGAGAGAAACACTGACGTGAGAGGAACACATCGATTGGTGGCCTCCTACATGTGCCCGGACCAGTGCCTGGGCCAAAGAAGAGCCTGTAGCGGAGGTGCCCTTGACTGGAATCAAACCAGGGACCCTTTGGCCAGCAGGCCGGCCCTCTATGCCTAAGGCCCAAATATTTATTTAAATTATAAATGTATTTGCACACTACCTTGTAGCATTATCTATATAACAGGATAAAATGTTCATTTTTTAATAGTAGTGCTTTAGAACAGTACTTCTTAATCTTTACTGGGCATATAAATTAAATAAGGATCTTGTTAAAGTGAAGCTTTGATTCAGTAGGTCTAGGGTGGGGCCATTTCTAACAAATCCTCATTAGGTTATGCTGCTAGCTCATGGAACCGACTGTGTAGAGAGGATCTTGAATGTGTTTCCTAATCTTAACTAATCATTGGAATCATCTGGTGCACTTTGTAGGCATACAGATTTTCTCATCCTTTTGCTGAAAATAATAAATTGCTGTTTGAAGTGAGACTCAGAAAAACGTGGCCAAGATGGCTACCTCAGTTTGTGAAACACTGACTTAAAGACTGGTAAACTTAACAAAAACTCTCTCCATCCTTTAATGTCTCACTACAGTAAACCTTCAATGTTTGGACCTCAGTTTAATGGACTTCGGATGTAATGGACAAAATTTCCAGTCCATATGTCATATGTGAAAATTAATACCCTATTATTTTTTAAATATTTTTAACCAAGATTTTCTTATAATGAAATTAACCAGTTGTTCTTTTTGTTTTTAATTTATGTTATTTTTAACAAGATTTAGAGAATAGGCCATATGTTGGAAAAAAAACACTGTAGTAATTTTGTGGACATAAATAAATATTACATATCCACATATCTACATCTAGAGTCTACATATGTACATGCAAAGGTCACTGCTCACAGACAGTATTCTGGAATGATTAGCGCATGATCACACAGCATCTCCTGTGGTACCTGGTCCTGCTGTTGCCTGGTGTGACCTTCTGCAGTTTTAAGGGTGTGGCAGATGTTCTGACCAGGAGCTAAGCCATACCCCAGCCACATTCACTTGTTTACTTCAGATGACTGGTGAAAGCACTCGTTTACTAAACCTGTTCAGTATAAATTTAAAATTACAGCGCCCTGACTGGTGTTGCCCAGTGGTTGGGTCTTGTCCCATGTACTGAAAAGTTGACATTTTGATTCACATCAGGGCATGAGCCTGGGTTTCGGGCTCAATCCCTGTAGGGGTGTGCAAGAGTCAGCAGATGTTTCTCTCTCCTTTTCCTTTCCGCTCTCTAAAAATCAATAAATGTTTTTAAAAATTAAAGTAAAACATATAGGAAACTTCTGTGAAATTAAACTTTTTATACATACCTAATTTTAATTACACAAATGTGCCTACATAAGTAAAAACAGATAATCTGGCTAATTTGTCAATTTCTTAACATATGCACTCTGAAAATTTACTTTCTTATATAATGGATTTTCAGCATTAATGGATACCTCATTTCCTCACTGGGTTAGTCCATTATATTAAGGTTTTACTATATTTTCAACAACATTTACATACTTCAGAAACTTTACTTGGTCAGTAAGAAAAAATTATCATTAGACTAGAGGCCCCAGTGCACGGATTCACGCATCAGTGGGGTCCCTCAGCCCACCCTGTGTCCTCTCGCAATCCAAGACCCCTCAGGGGATATCGGACTGCCAGTTTCAGTTTGATCCCCTCAGGCCAGGCTGAGGGACCCCACCAGTGCACGAATCTGTACACCAGGCCTCTAGTATGCATATAAGATCTTTGATTAATCTCTTCCTGCACTCCCCTTTCCCTGCTTCCCTCTGAGATCCATCAGTCTGTTCCATGTTTCCATGCCTGTGCATTGAGCGTCTGCCCCTGGTTGTCAGTGTGTCAGTGTGTGTCATAGCTACCAAATGAATGGTCGAACGGTCAAAAGGTCGCTTAAGCTTTTATACACCATAATTTTTAATATTGCTTACCATTATAATTTCAGTCAAAATTGTACTTGCATCCTGATTCTATGAAGAGATATTTAGATTAAGCTCTATGAATGACAACAGAAAACAAAATTTCACAGAAGCAAAAGAAAAGATTACTCTTTAAAGTGCCTTCTATGTGCTAATCACTGTACTAGAAGTGTTTTTAGGCATTTCTCATTATGTAGCACGAATAAACAAAATCATTTCCCTCAAAATTAATAACATAGCAACAAAAAAGTTGGAGCACTTTCTATACCATACAAATTTTATGGTAGCCAGATGTGACTGTTATCCAGGACATAATGTGGACTCTATGAACTCAGCACTCGGTAGCAGGCAGGTGGGAGAGACTTGAGTGGGCAAAGGAATGGAGGTGAGAAAGGCTTGGGCATGTTAGGGCAGAGTAAATATTTTGATTCTTTTTGAGTCAGTTACAAATAAAGAAGTATAAAACACATCTGACAAGAGGGGGATATTTTAGAAAAATAGAACAGACTCAAGAATGCCAAGTAAGTGTTTCCACTGTCAAGCAGAAGTGACAATATAATGAGAATAAAAGATTTAATGAGAGAGTAAAGTGTTGCTTCAAGGAAGATTTAAAAATGTAACTAATAGAAAAAATATAGAAAGTTGTCAGATTAAAAAAATCAAATTTTTGAGAACATAAGTTGGAACATTTCCTGGTGATTGTCAAATCAGTGTTGTGTCCTTGTGAGAAGTGGGTAGAGCTGGAAATCCCTCATTTAAAAGAGGTGGAGAAAAGGGAAGTCAAGGTATTAAAGGACACTAAAATTACTCAAATACTTGGGCATTCTTCTAATGTGATGGAGGGAGCTTAATTTAAATTATGTTTATAGTGGGGTAATTAAAAATGCCACAGTGGTGTGAGGTAAAAGAGAGATACTGAAGTCAGTCCTAAATTTGGATCTTATCTTAATTATCTACTAAAATGTTACCCCATGCCCTAGCTGGTTCCCAGGTTCAATTCTGGTCAAGGGCACATACCTTGGTTGAAGGCTTGATCCCTGATCCTGGTTGGGACATATGCGGGAGGCAACCAATCGATGTGTCTCTCTAACATCGGTGAGGATTAACAAAAATAAAATTTAAAAATGTGACCCTAAATAGATCATTTTAATTTTTAGTTGTGCTCATTTTTCTCAAAAAGAAAAAAAAAGAAAAGGTATATATAGGTAGAATAAAAGTCTTCTGCTTGCATGGCCACATTGCGATTTTGCCTCACAATAGCTGACACACTTGATTCTATGAGTTTACTCATCTTCAAATTTCCATCCAATTCAGATGAAAGTGAGTTTCTATTCCCTTTAATGATGAATTAATTCCAACTCTGCCCTTAATGCCAGCATTCTCCCTCATCCCCTTTCACATTTTTATGTTTTTTCTTCTTGCATTTTCAATCTTTTCATTTCCACTGCCTCCTCCCCAAGGTGCTTTCACAATTTTGCTTCCTATCAAGACCCCATCCAGTCAACTGCCTTTTAAAATTATATATATTGATTTCAGAGAGGACAGGAGAGGGAGAGAGAGTTAGAAATATCAATGATGAGAGAGAATCATTCATCAGTTGCCTCCTGCACACCCACTATTGGAGATCCAACCCGCAACCCGGGCATGTGCCCTTGACTGGAATTGAATCTGGGACCTTCAGTGCACAGCCCAATGTTTTATCCACTGAGCCAAACTGACTAGGGCCAATAAACTGCCTTTTAATCAGCATTTTCCCCCAAAGGATTAGTCTATACTAGTTGTCATCTCTACATATACCCTTAGTTACCATTCAAGTCATCACCATATTCTGTTGAAAACACTCTTGACAAATCTGATTACTTTCTTCATGTCTCAGTCTTAAAACTACCCTTCAGTCTGTGATAATACTTTTAAAATATCTTTCAGCTGTTAAAAAATCTCTTCTTTTGTCACTGACTGTTGGCTTCTGGTTCTCTACTGTCTCATAGAGTCACAGTTTTACTCATTTGTTTTTTTTCTTTCCTTTTTCTCTCACCTTGAAGCTTCTCTATGTTTGTCTTCTTTTTTAGAATTTCCTTCAAAATTATGGTATGACTTCCAAAAATGCACCATCTCTACTCATTGCTAACTATCTCCTCAACAGGGATATCCCACTATAATGTAAATATACTTCTCAAGCAACACATTATAACCGTCCACACTTCTTACTACCATCACACCTGCTGTTCTCTCTGTGTTATAGATATCACCTGGTTCACAATCATCCAAATACAAATATCTGGGCACAAAATAATAGGGATCTCAAAATCAAGGCATTGTATTGTCCCTCAAATCTGTCCTCTTATTCCCTTACTTGTCCTTATGCTAGTTAAGATTATTATTTTTTTTAGACAATATCATCTGGACACATAGACTCCAATATTTTTCCTAGTTCTAATCATTTCTTCCTATTCTTCCCAATGATATCTTTAAACAAAACAGTCTAGTTATGTTACATTCATATTTTTTGAGCAATGTTGATTTAAGGTCCTTTAAGAGAGCCACGCAAATCTTCAAATGTTGGCCTTGGTCCATATTTAAAGATTGATATGCCAACCTTCTCTCTCTTCTGTAATTTAGCTTTTTCTGCTCCCAATGCCTACAATGCTCTCTATAGTTCTAGTGTGAAGAAGTTCTGTTATGTTTTGTCAAAACTTCAACTCAAGTACACCTTTTCCAACTACCTATCTCTAAATCCTCAACACAATGATTAAAAACTTTTTACATTTTACATTGATTTTTAAGTCCTAAATTGTGTATTTCCCATCTTCAAAGTCAATACTTCTCAAATGTAGGTGATTACTCCTCATTATATTACTATAAACATTTTAGACTTGTGACTTATTCACAGTACATGCTCAGTGAATATGTGTTGAATGGAATTGAGTACGGGGGTGTCAAAGAATAATTACAGAAATGCACATTGGATTATTGTAGACATATGAGATCAAAAGATTGGTCAATGTGAACTATATTAGTGAAAAAGCATTTATACGGGATAGTAATTGAGGTTGGCCTTGCATAACCAGTAAAATTGGATAAGCAGAAAAAAAGGAGGAAGCTACAGAGTGATAATAACATAAGAAAAAGAATAGAACCCTAGCTGGTATGGCTTAGTGGATAGAGCGTCCGCCTGCAGAGTGAAGGGTCATGGGAAATTGATTCTGGTCAAGGGCACATGCCTGGGTTGTGGGTTCAATCCCCAATAAGGGGCATGCAGGAGGCAGCCAATCAATGATTCTCTCTCATCATTGATGTTTCTATCTCTCTCTCTTTCTCCCTTCCTCTCTGAAATCAATTAAAAAATATATTAAAAAGTATTTTTAAAAAATGTGATACTGTATGTTTGGGAACAGAAAGTAGATATATCAATCAAATTTTGTTTCTAAAATAATAGGGGATGAGGCTGGGAAAGAAAAAAAGGCCTATTTGGGAGGAGGGCACATCATTGCAAGGCTTAGATTTGTAGTGTTATCTAACAGTCACTGGGCAGGCTTTAAAGTCTGTGTATAAGTCAATAGAAAGAGAATTAGTAGCAATTCTTTATCCTATAATGGTAGCAATAAAAAATAGTATGTGATAATGAACAATGGTGAAATTGGTTGCTTGAGATGGACTTTTCTAGAACCATAATTTCTCAACAGAATTCTCTGTACTCAATTTACAAGTGTTATGAATATATTTTACAGGATCAAAGTTGTATGTTATGAACTTAGAATTTTCTCTGGTCAACTCAAGAATTCATTCTGAGTTTTACCTGTTTAAATGTTTGATATTTCAATATCAGACTTCAAGCATCATCTGGACTTTGTAACCATTAAGCATATTCCTTGAAGCATTAAGAACTAATTTAGGAACTCCCTGTATACCTTTAAAAATAAGTCTTTTTACTAGCTGAGGTTCTAATAAAAGAATGAAAGCAATAAATCAATAGTCTGGTATTCACTTTAAAATGTTTTGGGGAGAATCACTGAGGATCCTTATACTTTTCTTTACTAAAACCTCAAACTATAAATACAACTGTATCAGATACCTGAAGGAGATCTTAAAAGTATCTCAAGACTAAAGAACTATCATATCAACAATAGCCCCCCCCCCCCCCCCGAATTCTATAAATGATGAAAACATTAGGGAAGATAGAGTCTTCGGTTTTGTCAACTATAAAATTTAAAAGTTGAACTAGATGAACCATAAAGCTCCTTTTGGCTAAAATAGTCTATTAGTTCATATAGGATGGAAATGTATTTGGGTAGACATCCACAGGGAGCAAAGCTTCTAATAAAACAGAGTCACTACTCAGGTAATACAGAAAAAGACAAAGGTAAACATGCAACAAATATATTTTGGGCCTTAATGTAAGAGAGTTTAAGAGAGATGCAACATGCACTCACAGGCAAACAATGATTTAGGGATAAAACAGTAGCACGTATGTTATTCATATTATTTTTATTGTATTTATGTATCAGATATTCATTCGGTATGCATACATAATGTTTTAGAAATATAAAATTCCTGAACCTTTGAGCTTATCAAATTTTGATGGCATAATTTATCAACACTCTCCCTCAAAGATTATACAGGTGAGTTTATAAATTATACCTAAATTAATGAGAATTTATCTGAGATATTTATTTGATGCCTCCTATTCACTGTGACATCTCAACCCACTCTGTTTTGAGCCAGAATAAACATTTTACATGTAAAATTCAAAATTAAGATATTATATTATTATTCTTAAAATATTAAATAAATGGAGTGTGATGTTATAACTGATATTCTGGATTTAAAAGGTAGATTACTTTTGTCAATGTTTCAAAATATCTCACTCTCTCTTTCTTAAGAGAGAACAGGAGACAGTACTCCTGATGAAATTGTGATCATAATTTCAGAAAAAAGAGCTTAGGAATATGGTTTCATGAGTATTTCATGCTATTCCATAATATTAAATATGACAAAAATTCCATAGGGAAATACTTAACTTCATATAAGTCTTTATTCTTTATCTTATCATTAGTGTGAATCTGTTTGCACCAAATTTATTATTATAATAAGAAACATGATAGATTGAAAGTAAACGAATTCAATTTCATCTAAGTTGCATGATGCATTATATGATTGCAGTGCGCCAGAACTCCGTTAACAGTAAGCTTCCTGAACTCCATTGGATCAAGTTTTAAAGTACAGCATGCAGTTTCAGGTTTAAGCTTTAATGTTAATGGGAATTATGTGTTGCTTAAAGTAATGTATTATATACATGTTAAAACTATATGAAAACTCCAGAAGTTTAGAAATATTTTAAAGTAAATGTATTGTTGTATGAGTGGCACCAATAATAAATATTTGATTCCATAATTTGTTATTCCTTTGCAAAACAAATAATTAATTTGCTAATGAAAATTACAAATGTAAACATTTAACTTCAAAAAAATGATTTGTAGATAAAAATAAAAATGCATGCAAATTATTTTACATAATTGATCATTTAAATATGCATGTGTATATATGTTCATGTGTGTGTACATGGGCACTCATGAGCTTTAAAGATTTACAAACTAGAATGACTTGTTCTTTGTGTCTTTTCCTTACTGTCATACTAAAACTAGAGGCCCAGTGCACAACATTTGTGCATTGGGGGGGGAGGGGAGGGTTCCCTCAGCCTGGCCTGTGTCCTCTCACAGTCCCAGAGCCCTCAGGGGATGTCCAAAGCCATCAGTTGGACATCCTAGTGCTCCATGGAGGTGGGAGAGGCTCCTGTCCCCACTGCTGCATTCACCAAACCAGCTTCTGGCTGAGTGGCGCTCCTCCTGTGGGAGTGCACTGACCACCAGGCAACAGGTCCTGTGTTGAGTGTCCAACCCCTGGTGGTCAGTGCTCATCACAGCGACCAGTTGTTCTGCTGTTCGGTCGATTTGCATATTAGTCTTTTATTATATAAGACTAGAGGCCTGGTGCACGAAATTCATGCACTGGGGTGTTTGTACCTCAGCCCAGCCTGCACCCTCTCCAATCTGGGACCACTTGAGGGATGTCTGACTGCCCATTTAGGCCCAATCCAAGTAGGGCCTAAATGAGCAATCAGACATCCCTCTTACAATCCAGGACTGCTGGCCCCCAACTGCTCACCTGGCTGCCTTCCTGATTGCTCCTAACCACTTCTGCCTGCCAGCCTGATCACCCCCTAACCATTCGCCAGCCTGATTGATGCCTAACTGCTCCCCTGCCAGCCTGTTTGCCCCTAACTGCCTTCCCCTGCAAGCCTGGTCACCCCTAACTGCCCTCCTTTGCAGGCCTGGTCCCTCCCAAATGCCCTCCCCAGCTGGCCATCTTGTAGCAGCCATCTTGTGTCCACATGGGGGCAGCCATCTTTGGCTACATGGGGGCAGCCATCTTGTGTGTTGGAGTGATGGTCAATTTGAATATTACTCTTTTATTAGATAGGATAGAGGCCTGGTGCATGGGTGGGGGGCAGCTGGTTTGCCCTGAAGGGTGTCCTGGATCAGGGTGGGGGTTCCTTTGGGGCATGGGGCAGCCTGGGCGAGGGGCCTGTGGTGGTTTGCAGGCTGGCCATACCCCCCAGCCACCCAAATGGAGGCCCTGGTATCTGGGATTTATTTATATTCTATAATTGAAATGTTATAGCCTTGAGTGGAGCCAAGCCTCCTGCTTGCTCCATGGCCACAGCCATTTTTGTTGGGATTTATTTATCTTCTATAATTGAAAATTTGTTGCTTGAGTGGAGGCCTTGGCCAGCCAGTGTGTGTGGAAAGCTTGGCTTCCTCCATCGCCAGGGAAACCCAAGCCTCATGTTTGCTCTGAGGCCACAGCCATTTCTGTTGGGATTTATTTATCTTCTATAATTGAAACTTTGTAGCCTTGAGTGGAGGCCTGGGCCAGCCAGGGTGTGCAGAAAGCTTGGCTTCCTCCATTGCCGGAGGCAACCCAAGCCTCCTGTGTGCAGCCATCTTGGTTGGGTTAATTTGCATACTCGCTCGTGATTGGCTGGTGGGCATGGCTTGTGAGTGTAGCGGAGTGATGGTTAATTTGCATATTGCTCTTTTATTAGATAGGATGTTTGGAAATATGCAATGACTATAGAATAGTTTGTTAGAAGTTAATGCAGATTATATTTGACATTTGTAAAGATGAGGCCATTCAGACAGATGAGGTGTCAAAGACTTTAACAGCTTATTTCACAAAATTTGTAATGTGAAAAAATACACTTTGTCTGAACAGGCACCATAAATTCACGTTACTGTCACATGCATATTCTGTTGTGTGTATCAATTTATTTGATGAAAATATATTAACAACAACAAAAACAGATAACTAAATAATCCTTTCATCAGCTCCTGATTTCAGCCATACTAATGCTTTGGTAAATGGTCAAGAGGAATAAAATATTTATTATACATTTCAAAGAAATGTCTTCATTGAAAAAGCTCCACCACTGGTCCTTCCTGGCACAAACATAAGACATAAGAGAATTCATGGCAATCTCTAATTCTGCAATAAAACAGAAAGTGAGCTCTGGCCAGTAATTGCTCAGTAGCTAGAGAGTAGGCCTGTGCACTGCAGTCTTGGGTTTGATTCCAGGTCAAGGGCAGTACCTAGGTTTCAGGTTCAATTCTTGCCCCCATCAGGGCACAGACCACTGGGGAGCATGTGGGAGGCAACCAATCAATGTATCTCTTCCACATCAATGTTTCGCTCTTTCTCTCTCCACTCTCTCTTCCCCTCCTCTCTCACTTCCACTCTCTTTAAAAATCAATGGAAAAAATATCCTCATTAATTGGGTGAGGATTAAAAAAAATGTGAAAGGCAATTACTCAGGAGAGGGATGTATCTAGAATAAACTGAGCTCAGGGAGCTACATCTCAACCAAATGAGGTGTATAAATATAATTATTAATATCATGAGCTACACTAGGAAAGAAAAAGATCAATCAAGCAGTTACATACCAATGTCAGCCAAGGTTTTAAAAATGGAAACCTTTATTCTTTTTCCAGTGAAGAATCTGGAAGATTTTTCATACTGGCCTTAAACATGTTCACTATATTATAGCTTTATGAAATGAACAAAATCAGCTATAAATATTTGAAGTATTTGATTATCCTAAGTTATATTTCATACCAAAGGACCTATTATAGTATCAATGCTATTGTAATAGTGAATAAAAACTACTCAAAATAAACATGATGAATGAACAAATCTAACTTGCAGTGCTTCACAATAAGTTCAAACTTGTATTAACACAACTTTAATAGAAAGCATTAAATTCTCACAATATAGGTTTTATAGGAAGTACTTTCCAAAAATTTATCACAACATTATCCCTGGTTAATTGTCTCTAGTATGTTATTTAAAATTATCAATACCACTAGTAAGTAGTAATTTTATCATGAACTTTTGGTTAGTCTTTGCCAATAAACTGATAATAGATAAAAAATAAAACACTGGGGGTAATGTAGTACTATACTGCCACTTATATTTCCTAACTTTGTTTCTTCATGTGCTCTAGCTGGATACAGACAGATGGGGGGACAATCACTTTCTCTCATTCTTTAGCCACGATTTTCTTTGGCTACCAGAAGAGTATCATTTAGGTCTGGTGAAGCAGGGCTCTTTCTCTCCTACTTTACTGTTTACTGCTTACAAATCAGAAAACAGTTGGATAACACTGATTTTTTTTTTGTGTGTGAGTAATGAAGTCAGTGATCCACAGAAATAAAGAATATAAAGGCTTTTCCTTATAGTGATGAACATTTTCATCTGTCATAATCATGACTCGAGGTACAATGCCCAATGTCTCTTATTCAGTGTTAATATGAAATATATATTTAAATTTATGTCACTTAGAATTGTCTCTTTGGTCCAAGCAAAATTATATTGATGCTACTCTAGATACTGACTCAGAAATCTATTCATATTTCCTATGTATCAGTTATCATGCTAAGTACTTTTTGTGGTTATTAAATTTAGTACCATTACTACCCTTTCATGCAAATACTATTGTCCTATTTTTATAGATTGAGAGCATAAGGCTTAAAAAGATCCAGTAATTTTCCCAATATTCAATCTAGAAAACTCATTCCAGCACTCATGGGATAGATTACTTGGTGCTGGGTCCAATTTATAAAACCTAAAGAAAGAGATGAATCTAAAAGCGAAAATAAGAAATTCTTAAAAATCATCCCTCTTGCCTTTTTCTTATTTGCTCTGATCCACAATTGCCATAAAAATGAAACATTCAGGAGGCAACCATAACAGAGTAAAGATCTGTGAGGAAAAGATCCAATGTGGTCAATATAATTAAATTGACTATAAATGACATATAAACCAGCTGGCCCAAGAGCAGCCAAGACTCATTTTAAGTTTACAGGTCCAACACATGTTGTTCGTCCAAATATTTGAAACAACGCTAAAGGTTTTGAAAATAAGATGCAAATGACAAAGCATTTAACATAATTGCCTGAACACTTAGAGCTAACAGGCAGAATCCTATGTAAAGCAGTATTCGTAGGTGTAAAAACCTATATACAAGACTAACAGTATTGCAGGGAGGTGTTGATGAGGCATCTCAGGCAGATGAGGTGTCAATAAGGTCTAGTCACTGAGGAGTGAATTTGGTTATGATTATGAAGCAGGGAAGCCAAGGATTGTGAAGTTTAGGATCTGGACAAGAGTTAACCACTTGTGAAATTGTTTTTTCTATATGGGTGGTGGTGGTTGGGGGTTGGGGGGACAAAGCTGAAGTGAGAAGACAAGAAGCAACAGAAAAGCAACTAATCACATCTATATCTTAACATTAATTACCTCTTGATTACCTATGTCAATGGAATGGAGTGAACAATAAAAAAAAAAATTATAGATAATCCACTTAGTGACATTAGGTCTGTAGCCTTGTGCTTAAGAGCTGAATTTCTAATTGCCCATTGCAACGGTTGGCAAACTGCGGCTCACAAGCCACATGGGGCTCTTTGGCCCCTTGAGTGTGGCTCTTCCACAAAATACCACAGCCTGAGTGAATCTATTTTGAAGAAGTGGCATTAGAAGAAGTTTAAGTTTAAAAATTTGGCTCTCAAAAGAAATTTCAATCATTGTACTGTTGATATTTGGCTCTGTTGACTAAGGAATTTGCCAACCACTGGCCCAGTGTAACTTACTGCAGACGTGCTGTGTGGATGCCCATCACCAGAAGAGTGGCCACAGACATAAATGTGTTTCTGGAAACAATTGTTAAAGCTTATAGTAATAATGTATGTTATCCTTTAAAAATATTTTGGATTATTATCTTGGTAGGTCAACATAAATAAGATATTGCATCTTTGTCTTTCAGTTAATAATAGTAGAGATTTTAAAAATAGAAATAATTTGCCAGATGGGAAGTTGAATATTTGAACAGAATGAATTAACTATTAACCAAAAAAAATCATTATCTACCATGATCTTGACTTAGAAAACTCACTTCCCATTTCCAAGGTAAAATTATGGCCCATGTTAATAAATACTCCTATAGATTTATACTTTGATTTTAGATTACAGGATGTCATTTGTCCTTAAAACATTATCTCTTTTTGAAAAATAAAAGATTTGTAGTGAGTTACAACCAATACAAATGAACATAAATCCTGTCTTGTCATAAAAAGTGAGAACAATCACAAGACTCTCTTTAAGTAAACTGCCTTGACCATGCACTACTATAACACCATTTAATTTATATATGCCATTAAGTATATATTTCAGACTCTGGGGCCAAACTCCATATTCTATGTTAAATCCTGTTGAATTGTGCCATTTGTATTGAAAACTACTCTATGCACTCAAATATATAGCTTGCATTTTTATCTTTAAAAACAAAGTGATTATTTATTGATTAATAATATAGAGTGTCTTTTTTTTTTTTACTTAAGTAGTATTAGACATTTCAAATATATTTTTTTTCTGAAGGGCAAAAAGATTACACTGCATTTGGATAGACCATGTGACAAAACATCCTTAGACATCACATATGATATGAAAGGATGATCTTCATTCATAAGATATACAAATGAAACTATAAGTATATCAGAAAAGAAGAAAAGCAAGGAGAGATGTAGTAGGGGTGTCAGGCAATATTTGTAGTGGTTTGATGCATGTAAATATTACATCTTACAAATCATTCTTTTTAAATACACCTCTAAAGTTCAGGGACTTTGTTTAAAAAACATATTGTATATGCTTTACATGACCATATGCCATCTTCTTCAAGATAAGAGCAACATTAATTCAAACACGAAAAATGGCTTCCAAAATATTCCTTTCCTTTTGTTTTCTACGAAGAAGTATGTCACCTGATGCTGGCAGATGAAAACGAGGGGGAAATATTGTTCAAGCTATATTTTACTATCAGAATCCACCAAACACATTTTCATTTAAATCATTTTGTCAACAGCCTGTAGTACCCTTGCTAACCTTATTTGGCACCAGTGTATAATTAGGTACACAGGGGTGTGACTCCAATTGAAGGTGTTGGCATTGCAGCACTCTGTGAAAATATTAACTATGAGGTTAACTCCAATTTTCTCTTCTTTAATTAAATGCACATGGTACTAATGAGGTAACCTACTGTTCTTGATAGCACTAATTAGCTAAGAGGAGAGTATACTCTCACTCTGCAATTTAAACCTAAAAATAAGGTTGAAATATGCTAATTGCAGGCAATTTTAAAACAGTACAAGTTGAAGAACTAGTCATAATAAGAGAAACTGACTGCTTTACAGCTAGGCAGCTGTAACTTTGCTTAAAATCTAAACAAGCCACATGGTTGTTGGACTGCAATACAACAAGGTCATAGGTAGGCTTAAAAGATTAAATCCTACTTCATACCATAGTAATTACCTACACTAACCAGAATCCTTAGATTGACACTTTTCTATATAGAACCTCAAATAAGTGAACATCACAAGAACTCCAAAGTATCATGACATGATTTATATTTAATATGAAAAATTAAACTCCATAAATAAGCAACATTAGCTTAAACTCTTTCAAGACCACCCCTATTAAATAAAATATTGTAATTTGTGTCTCCAAAATAGACAAACTATGTCAATGTGCTGAATAGTTGTCATTCTAATCACATGGTCAGAAGGAAACAGAGAGAGGAATAAATAGCATCTGAGGAATAAACAGGAAATGTCCAGACAATGTACAAGTACAGTGCTGAAAATATACAAAAGATGCAGTGTAATAAAATCACGAAGGGATACAGGTGCCCAAATATCAGAAGGATTTGGTTAAAAGAAGAGGATTTCTACGACATTTCTTCTACAGGTTAGGGCTTTGGGATGGAAGTAGCCTGCAGCTTCACTGTTTTCCATTCTTAGCTCAAAATCCTCAGAAACAGCTTTCAGTAAATCTAAGTATAATCTTCTCTGTTTCTCAAACATTTCCCAACTATGATTTTAACTGATAAGCACTGGGATAACTTTTGACATAAAGCAAGATTCTGAAGGACAGTCTGAACCATCAAAAAAGACATTATGTTTTGATTGGTGCAAAGTATCTTTTCACTATTTTTCGATTCTGTAAAATCTATGACATCATATTTTTATTAGTCAGAAACTCTGTTTAACTAAAATCACTCATTGTCTGACAATGGCAAATTTTCTTGTTACCACAGAGGAAAATAAAGCATATTAAAATATGGCTATTAACCTTTGCTTAGGGACAAGAGAGACAGAGATTGCCCCACACTGAAGACTCACAGTGACATTTTTCTGCTCCGGTCACTTTGCATACAAAATCATAAAATACATATGGTTTAATCAATAGAAAGAGTTGAGCAAGCAATAAACATAGAGTTAAAAAGTAAAATTTGTTAAAAATAAAACAAAGTCAACCTAATCTTATGTTGACCGAAGAGCAATATCTTAGAAAGAAAGCAAATCATTTGAAAAGCAAAAGCTTTTACTTAACTCCCAACTAATAACTCCTAGAGTTAAACATATGTGAGAATAAATTTTGTACTACCATTAGCCAGTCATCATGTCTTGCCAAATGGCTTGGTTGAAGAAACTGCTTTGGAAAACCCAACCAGCTTCTTCTCCTGGCTGTCCTAGAGCTTTCGACAACAGAAAGAGCCAAAGTGTTGGCAAGAGATGCTAATAAACCTCTGACCGACTATGCCTTACCAGGACCATGGAGTTGCAGGTCTGCAACAGACTAGGAAGGCAAATAAAATCAGTCATTTAGAAATGGGTCTCCTGGAGGCAAGCTGACATATTCCAAAAAATCACAGGGAAACACAATATGAATGGACTTTTTAAGTGTTTACATCTGTTTCAAATAAGCACCAAAAATCCTTTTAACAGTCAAAAGGCCAAGACAATGTATTGGAATGGGCTTTCAACATTAACTTTAGAAGGGATCTATTCTTTAAACATGAATCATTGTAATTTTCTGTTAAAACAATAAAGAGTAGGTCAGTAAGTGGTGAAAATAAGAATACTAGCTTTGGAGACAGTCTGCCGGGTTCAGATCCTGACTTAACACTTACTAGTACTGTGATCTTGAGCAAGTTACTCAGCTTCTCCTGGCCTCTCTTTCTCTCTCTATAAAGGGTGTAATAAGTAACACTGTTATATGGTTATTAAATTCAATGATTTGTAAAGTACTTAGAATAGTGCTGCTATCCATATACTGAATGTTTACTAGTTGCAAAGTTAATATTTATTAGCTATCATCATTGCTTCAGAACATTCTATTTTTAAAAAATAAAAAGTATTAAAGTCCTACAATGTGTAAAATAATATTACACACTCAAAGAATGCGAAAATTCTCAAGATGTATTTGCATTCAAATAGCCTTTGATCTGTTATTACTCTTTGTGGTATAAATCAAAACCTCTTCCACATGAATCAAAAGTATTTGTTTCTCTTTAGAAACCTGGTGCAGCGAAGCAAATAATAATAATAATAATAATATGAGTGTGTTTGCATTCAGTAACTAGGTAAATGGCTTCTACGAAGAAATATAATTTTTTCAAAGATGATAAAGGTATGTTTTTCGTAGGAAGTAGGTAAGTATTATATATTGATCTTTCCTGAAAAAAGAAAATAGTTTAAATTATAATTTCTTGAGGTTGGCTGGAAGTATGCTCAAATTTTTCTTTAACATGTTTAAAACTTTAGGGTCACAATAGTTGGGGTAAAATGGTACCTAAATGGAATAGTGACCTACATTGTAAAACTGCAAATTAAAAAAAAAAATGTTCAGCTAGTCAAAAAGTATGGACACTCTTGACATGATATAAAACAAGAACAAAATTAAATGGTTGCTTGGTCTTTTTGCCACTCCAACTGCTTCTTTTGTAGGTTTGTTTGGCTGTTTTGAGGCCATTCATCTCACCTGATGGAAACTGTTCCAGGGACAGTATGGCCAGGGGAGGTACCAAAATGATATGTGCTGGCTTCACAAATTCAAACTACTTCATCCTTCCTGAGCTCATCTCTGAAAAACAGGTTAAAAGCTTTGTGGCTCTGACAGAGGTGGTAAAAAAAAAAATAGAGAGAGAGAGAGAGAGAGAGAGAGAGAGAGAGAGAGAACTAATTTCTGGGAAACATTTTGGCTCAGAGTAGCCGGTGTATTACTTGGAGTCAGTCAATAAGAAGCAGGGACTGTGTGCGCCACAGGCCAGAGGACCTAATTCATATGAGTACATGCCTGAGGACTTTCATTCTTCACTCTGAAGAAGGAGTTAGCCCTGCCTTACTTCCTCCTGAAACACAAACTGCAAAACCTGGAGAACATGATTCAGCCATCAAAGAATCGCTTTGCAGAGAAGAGAAATGAAGCCCAGGGAGCTGAAATTATTTACAACAGGCCACGCTTTTCTTTGTTTTTTTAAAGCTGTTGTGTGTCATAAAATACAGGTTCTCAAATTTCAGCATGTAAAAAAATTTCTGGGTAAGCTGTTGTAATTGCAGATTCTGACTTAAAGATCTTGGCTAGGCCCAGCAAGATGCATTTTAACAAACATCTTGGTGATTGCTGTCACACTTTGAGATACGTTGTTTTCTGTGTTCAGGATATTTGTGTGACATGGTTTCATTGTTTTTATTCTGTTATTCACTCAGTCAGCACTTTTCAGTACCTACTATCCTATCTAATAAAGAGGGAATATGCTAATTGACCATCACTCTGTCACAAAGATGGCTACACCCACAGCTGAGGCCAAGTTCCCATAAGGAGTCTTAATGAGCAATCAGCAGGGACCTGAGGCTATGCCCTCCCCTGTCCCTGTGGGGCTTGACCGGGGACCTCAGGCTGTGCCCCCACCCAGAGGGGCTTGGCAGGGGACCTCAGGCCATGGCCCCCCCCCACTGGGGCTTGACAGGGGAACCTCAAGGTGCACCCCCAGTACTGGGTTGGGGGAACTCAGGCCGTGCCCCCTGCCCAGCAGGGCTTGATGGGGAACCTGAGGCTGTTCCCTCTTCCCAGTTGGGCTTGATGGGGGACCCGAGGCTGTGACCCCCTGCCTGGCAGGTCTTGATGGAGGACCTCAGGCCGTGCCCCCCACCCAACAGAGATTGATGGGGGACCTCAAGGCCCACACCCCACCTGGTCTGGTCTGGGGAACCTCAGGCCACACCCCCCTGTCCTGGCACAGGGCCAGGGGACCTGAGGCTATGCCCCCTGCCCGGTGAGGCTTGGCAAGGGTGGGACTGGCCAGGTCTGGATCTAGCCCAATGTGGAGGGGAGTGGGGCAGCCAGGTCTGGGTCTCATGTGATTTTGAGGCACATGTGGGTTGGCGGGGACTTGACTCTGGGTTTTGTGGTGCGCCCCAGACTCTGACAGGAGAAAGGTTTTCATATAAATTTTACTAATTTTCTTTCATCTCTGACACTTCTATTATAGAGAAAGGGCAAATAGCAATATTAAATTATTTCCTCTAATTAATCTCCTTTTAATGTGCATGAATTTTGTGCACCGGGCCACTAGTATGCTATAAAATATATTAGCCAAGGAATGGACACTGTCCTTGCCTCCAAAGAAAGTGAGAAAAACAACCTTGTAAACTATGATACGACAAAGTAAGTGCCATTTATAGGGGCTCCTAGATTTTTGTTGTTCTTGAGCCCCTTTGGCAATGTTAAAATCTAGAATAGCCTACTCAGAAATAAATTTAATTATATAAAATAAAAGGAATTAGAAAAAACAGTTTTCCTTTCTAATTTTCTAATTCCAAATTTCAACAATATTTAAAAAGCCACATTTGTGAAATATTAATAAATGTACTTCTTTATTAATGCATTAAATGTAAGATATAATGGCAAGTTTTATAATCACTATAATTTTAAAGTAGTAATAAGCATTAACAATATTTGTAGATAGTTTTACCAACAGCTATGTGATATTAACATTTTTCATTGGTGACAAACAATGACAAAAATACTGCAGATACTATTGTGGTTTGTTAATTATATTCAAAATAGAAGAAAATATTGTCTTAATTAGAAGTGACATTGAGATTACTTTTTCCTCCATTCACATTAATAGACATCCTGAATTCTAAATGAATCCTTGATCAAGAGACCCTACATTAGAGAGAAATACATGTTGAAGAGGTAAAAAATAGTTTGATCATATTGAAAGAAGATATTTTCTAACTTACTCCTAAAGAATGAGTAGAAATTTATTGGGGGGGGGGAATAAAGGTAAGCAGGAAAAAAATAAGGGAGAATCCAAAAAAATTAGTATTTAGCCTTAAAAACATAATTTTGGGTATGGTAGGATTGTGGTATAGATGGAAGAAGTGATGAAAAATAAGGCTGGAAAGATTAGGACTATGAGGAAATCTACTCATTAGACAAAGGGGATGTCTATTATGTCTTGAGGTAAAGGGGAGTAGTAGACTTACTCTTTAGAAAACAAGAAAATAGCATAAGGGTATGGGCTAATTTTGGGATTGGGAAATGCTGGTAGTTTGCAGCCTAGACTGCCCAAAGTTTTATCAGAGAATAATTATAGCATAGGCCTAATATATAGCAACTAGAGGCCTGATGCACGAAATTCGTGCAAGGGGTTCGGCGCTTGCAGCCCTGACTGCCTCTCGGTCTTGTGGCCCTGCTCCCCACCCACTGGTCATTCCAGAAAGTCATTCTGAAGGTCATTCCACGTTCCAATTTAATTACCATATTAGCTCTTTATTACATAGAATGAGGAGAAAAGTATACTCATTTTGAGGAGAGGCTAACAAGATTTGAAGACTACCTAAGTGACTATGTAGGAGAGTGTAGGAGAAGAGACACTGGGAACAGAATGTGGTATCACTAGCAAGGTAAGAGGATAAAAGAAAAAGAATGATTCACTTCACTTGGAAATACTAAATTAGAGGTGACTGCAGACCTTTAGATAGGCATTTCCAGCAGGCCTTCGTGTATAGAAGCCTTAACTTCAGTAGAGAAGACAAGATATATACAGACCTGAGATCACTACCCTATGTGGCAGTAACCCTGAGGAGTGGATAAGTTCTGTCATGAAATTTAAAGGCATGGTTCTTGTCCCGGCTGGTGTTACCCAGTGGTCAGTAAACTCATTAGTCAGCAGAGCCAAATATCAACAGTACAACGATTGAAATTTCTTTTGAGAGCCAAAAACTGACTTTTGCGCATGGGACATAAAGTTTCAATCGCACTGTACGTGCCTGCCTGCACGTGGTATTTTGTGGAAGAGCCACACTCAAGGAGTGGCCAAAGAGCCACATGTGGCTCACAAGCCGCCGTCTGCAGACCACTGGGTTAGATCATCCACCTGAGCACTGAAGGGTCATGAGTTCAATTCCAGTCAAGAGCAAGTACCTGGGTGATACATTTGATCCCTTGCCCTAAATGGGGCACGTGCAAGAAAGCAACCAATCCATGTAGCTCTCTCACATCAATGTTTCTCCTTCTCCCCATCCTCTGGCCCCTTTTCTTCCACTCTCTAAAAATTAATGGAAAAAACATCCTCAGGTGAGGATAACAACAACAAAAAAGGGAGTGGTTCTCAACGTATGTCCTGTGTTAGCCTCACCTGAGGAGCTTTGAATAAATATTGATTCTGAACTCCACCTCCCTGAGCTTCTAATAAGGTTAGTGTGGAGCTCAGGTAATGAGCTCCACCCCAACCTAATTTAAAAAAAGCACCTTCAGGTAATGATAATGTGCAGCCAGAGTTGAACACCATTGATATAATGGTTGAACAGAAAAAGTTATGGACAGAGATGAGAAAACCATCAAAAGACAGAGAAAGGGTATGGTTAGAGAGGTGGTGTCAAAAGCCTCAAGTGTTCTGACAGGGCCCAGTAGATTGAGACTTGAATACAGCTCTCTGAGGTTTTCAGTGATATGCAATAGAATAATTTCAGAAGGGTAGTAGGGACAGAAAGAATGAAAGTTGAAATGTAAACAATGATTTCCAAAAGTTTAATGATGAAGAAAAGGGGATGGTTAGGAAGATTACTTGACATAAAACAGAAGTTTATATAAGATTTTGATTTAATGGTGTTAAAGACTAGTGAAACAACTGCTAAACAGCGATGAAAGCTACGCAGAAGGAGACATTACTGGCTGATACTGTGATTTTTTTTTGAGAAATATTAAATAGCTTGCTTTGGGATAGCAGTAAGGAAAGCCATATAGTTTGGAGAATGATGATCAAGTGCTGTAGCTGGATGTGAGGATGGCAAAAAATAGTGAGTGTCTCTAATGTCATTATTAAACACTAGAGGCCTGGTGCACGAAATTCGTGCACGGGGGGTGAGGGGTGTCCCTCAGCCCAGCCTGCACCCTCTCCAATCTGGGACCCCATGAGGGATGTCCGATTGCCCATTTAGGCCCTATCATTTCACAATACAGGACTGCTGGCTCCCAACTGCTCACCTGCTTGCCTTCCTGATTGCCCCTAACCGCTTCTGCCTGCCAACCTGATCACTCCCTAACCACTCCCCTTCCAACCTGATTGATGCCTAACTGCTCCCCTGCCAGCCTGTTTGCCCCTGCCTTCCCCTGCAGGCCTGGTCACCCCTAACTGCCCTCCTCTTCAGGCTTGATGACCCCCAACTGCCCTCCCTTGCAGGCCTGGTCCCTCCCAACTGCCCTCCCCTGCTGGCCATCTTGTGGTGGCCATCTTATATCCACATGGGGGCAGTCATCTTTGACCACATGGGGGCAGCCATCTTGTGTGTTGGAGTGATGGTCAATTTGCATATTATTCTTTTATTAGGTAGGATTAGATAGGATAGAGTCCTGGGGGTCAGCTTGTTTGCCCTGAAGGGTGTCCCAGATCAGGGTGGGGTTCCCTTGGGGCATGTTGTGGCCTGAGCAAGGAGCCTATGGTGGTTTGCAGGCTGGCCATGCCCCCTTCCCCCCTCAGGCTCCGCCCCCCCTACTCCCTCCCCCCTGTGACCCAAGTGGAGGCCCTGGTATCTGGGCTTTATTTATCTTCTACAATTGAAACTTTGTAGCCTGGAGTGGAGCCAAGCCTTCTGCTCGCTCTGTGGTGGCAGCCATTTCTGTTGGGATTTATTTATATTCTATAATTGAAACTTTGTAGCCTTAAGTGGAGGCCAAAGCAGGCCAGGGCTGCAGAAGCTTGACTTGCTCCATCGCCAGGGGCAACCCTAGCCTCCTGCTCTCTCCAGCTCCATGGCTGCCACCATTTTTGTTGGGATTTATTTATCTTCTATCATTGAAACTTTGCAGCATCAAGTGGAGGCCTGGGTGGGCAAGAGCAGGCGGAAAGCTTGGCTTCCTCCATTGCTGGGGAAACCCAAGCCTCCCTCCTGCTCTCTCTGTGGCCACAGCCATCTTGGTTGGGTTTATTTGCATATTTGCTCCTGATTGGCTGGAGGGTGTGGTTTGTGGTTATGGCTTATGGGTGTAGCAGAGGTATGGTCAATTTGCATATTACTCTTTTATTAGATAGGATGGGATACATCTTGGTCAGGAAGAAGTGGAGGTGGGTGGTGGTGGTGATGGGTTGTGTGGGGGGAATAAGAGAGAAGTGTGCTTATGCTAGAGGGATTCTTTAGGTCTACCATTTCAAAATGGTTTTAAACAACTGGTCCAAGGCCATGGAGAATGTTATTAAAGATAATGATAAATAAATGTTTATAATTTTATGCTTGCTTTCTTCATGGCTTAGTGTAAATTTTTAAAAATAGTATACTTTTTTTTCCCCTTGGTAAACCTCTGCCAAACTGATGATTCATCAGTAACAAACTCAACATGAAAATTCAAATTTACAGAATTAAAAACTAGAGGTTATTATTTCCTTAATAGAATTATTCACATTAAAAATGTGGTTAAGATTATTTATTTCAATAGAAAGCAAGCTTACTTAATATAAAATTATTTTATTAATCTTTAAAAGCACATAGGTTTTGCATAAAGTATAATACTATAAATTAGTGAATCCTCATGTGCAAATGGGTTAGTTGGTGCTATTTTCCTATACTTCTTTCTGATCTGTGTTTCTCAACTAGAGGAAATCTGTTGATTTTTATCAATCCAGCATCTATTCCTCCAATAGCACCAGTGTTTTCCTTTGGGGACCTCTCCCATTCTACACCTTAGCTGCAATCTTCATATGCAAATTGGAGGGACTGGCTCAAGGGTGGATGGATGACTCAAGTAGGCCAATCAGATTCCTTCTCCCAGGAACTTATTCTTGAGATATGTGATGTCTGTAAAATAAATAGGAATTCATCCAACCCGATATTAGGACCAAAGTAGCCTATTAGATCCTGCTTTGACTCTTGTCCTTTCTGAGAACCTAATTTTGTCTAGCTTTTCTTTGTACTCTGTGAACAACTCTATATTTTTTAATGCACTCTACTTTTTTTTGTTTAAGCGTTATGCCTATTTCTATAATTTGAAACCAATGATGTAAACAAACAAGGCTATTTAAAAATATTCCAATCAATGGTCACATTGCTGAAATTAGGGTTAAACTTTTATAGCTTTTAAAATATGTTCTGAAGTAAAATTTTGGTTATACCCCATTTTTAAAGAATAAACCAAAGATAAGGCTGAAAAAATCATGATCTTGGCCTCATTTTTACTGTTGGCAACGTGAAGTGAAGTAAAAGTGAATTGCTGTTGAAATTTAAGTATTATAAATACATAATTTCCTCTCAGACTTTACATTCTACAAGCACAATTTAATATGTAAAAATGGCAAAATAAATTAGTAAATTAAATTAAAATGTCAATATAGGCACACTTTAATAATGTATTGATTATTAATGGCCCTTAGCATCTTTTATTTTTTACCATAATTTAACTTTACATACTCATTCATTTTTCCTTGCTCAACAGATTCTAAATTTAAATATATTTATTTAAAGGAAGGCTAGATAAACATAAACAAAGAAAGCTTAGTAGTAGCCATTATCTCAATCCATATACCATATATAGGGGGAATTTGAGATTTTAAAGTACTTAATGTTAAGCAATTAAATCAACAAACATTCCTGAAGTAAGATTCAATCTCCATTTCATGGTTAAAAAGTACTGAAGAATTAACCCAGATTATAGAATATACCATTATCGAAGTCAGATTTTTTGCCTTGTTTTTAGTCAATGCTGTGCTTGTTCACCTCAGAAAGCTATCATCATAACTGGCACTAATTGGCGCCCCTGTTAGAAATCTCAGCAGAGGATCCAAGAATAGAAAAGATATGGACACCTCTCACCCACAGAGCCCAGCTTTCTGGGCAGATGACCTAGCTGCTGTCTATGAGAATCATAAAACCTCCCCCTGTTCACTGACTAGGTAGGCAACCTGAATCTCCAGGGATGTTAATTCAGTACCTTGCTTGCACCTGAAATCACTGGAAAACAAAAGATGCCCATAGTGCTCCTTACAAGTCATGTAGTTATATTTTGTGAGGGAATGAAGGCAACAAACACTTCTGGCACGAGATATTCCTGCATAGTACTGATAGATTGTTGTATTTTTACTTATCTATTGTATGCTTATTTGCTTTGTTCAAGAGAATTTTTAAGTCTTCTAAAAAATAAATAGGGAGCTAAATTTCTCTTGAACACCTGGAGAGCAGAAGACAAAATGTTAAGTATAATTATTTAATGGATCAAAGTGGACAGATTTATAGGTATATGATTTGTTTCCCCTGGATATATTGGGGCTAGGCAGAAATACCTTTTGCTCACATAAGTATAATAGTCCTAAGTTGTCTGCTCTTTTTACGTTATAGTTAAAAGAAAAAGAAAAAAATATATATATATATCTTGTTGCCTTGAGGAGGTTAAGTGAGGTAATAGAAGGTAAGAAACACACCATGCTAAAACAAATTCCTTTATGAAATGAGAAAGCATAGAGCAATTGGATGGCATACAGGACAGATAGGTGTTTACATTTTATCTGTTGATGATATGAATGAGAATGACTAACTCTGTAGTTCATTCACTATTCACCTATTTTATGTCACTTTCAATAGAGTCTGACTCCATTTTTAATTTTAACTCCTGACTTCTTTTTAAGTCTCGACTCCCTTTTCCCTTGTGACCCACATTTGGGCAGAAAGCTTGTGCATGAGCTAACTCCTTTGCCACTGGAGGGAAATCTAAACCACCTACCTGCTCAAGGGATTTTCCCCCAGCCCACCCCACATCCACTATAATAACCCAACTTCCTTCCTTTATTTTCCCAATCCAACCTGGACCTACTTGTGTCCAATCAGCTCTCCCAACAATCTCTCATGGCGATGAACTCTACTTACTAGGTTAAGAATTGGGATGCAAAGTAGGCATCCCTAAACCAAAGAGTTTATAGACACATTGGGAAAACAGACTACTAGTATCACAATAAGCATTATGACATGTGTGCACAGGGTGCTATGCGAACATAGAAGAATGGTACTTATGTGGAAGACAGGGGACAGAAAATTATTTCAAATGAGTGATAATGAGTGGACATTAATGTACAAATGGGCGTGAGATGGGATAAAGTTGGAGAGCATTCAAGACCAAAAAGGACGGCAGGCATGAAGGCTTGAAGAAATATGACCCCCTGTGGCAATCACGGAAACACAGACAGTCCAGCAGGGTCAGAAGAGAGATTGCTGGGGAAGAGTGGGTGGCAGAGATGAAGACAGAAAGAGAAGCAGAAGCCACATCTTCCAGAGTCTCATCCAAAGCAAAGTGGCCTTTATGTCCTTCAAATGTGTCATCATTGCATATGTACACCACCTGCCTGTTCTTTGGAGAATTAAATAAAAGCATTTCTGAGGTATTTTATATCATACTAGAGGCCTGGTGCACAGAATCGTGCCCTGGTGGAATGCCTCAGCCCTCTCACAATCCGGGACCCCTTGGGGGATCAGGCCAAAAGCAGCAGTCCAACATCCCCCGAGGGATGTAGTAGTGGGAGAAGTGGCAGGCGGCCAGGGAGAAGCCCAAGCCCAGGCCAGGCGCCGCACTGCTCCTGCTCAGCAGTGCTGCTGGGGAGGCGGGAGAGGCTTGCGCCATCGCAGCTGCACTCGCCAGCCATGAGCCCGGCATCTGGTGCCCGTTGGTCAGCTGAGTGGCACTTCTGCTGTGGGAGCACACTGACCACCAGGGGGCAACTCCTTCATTGAGCGTCTGCCCCCTAGTGGTCAGTGCACATCTTAGCAACCAGTTGACCACATTCGGTCATTCATTCGCTTAGGCTTTTATATAGATAGATTACTATAATCCTAAAGAAGTAACTGTGGCAAATACAGAATGGCACAAGATATTCTTTTACATTTTTACGATGGCAAGAAATAACTTTTTGTTTCCAGAAACTTGCCCTCCTCTACCTATCAATCAATTGCTTTCCTAGGACTTTGCATGTGTTTTATTCCTTAATACTCTTTCCCTAGTTCTTTAAGTATACCAGTAAATTATAGCATATTTAAAATCAGTTCAGTTTCAAAATTCCACTTATAAGATTACAGGGTACTGCAATTTAATTTATCTGAATTGCATTGCCATAAAGATACAAAAATAAACAAATTTTGTTTATCAAGCAAAAAATAAGAAAATAATTTAATGTGCTAATAATAGTATATTTTCATTTTCAAGAAAGTTTTGTGGTAAGCTAAATTGGAAAATTTGGAAAAGGAAGACCAAAAATTTGGAAAACAGTTCAATTTTATAATGTGGCACTAAGAGAAATAAAATAAACATTTAAAAATTTGGGGTTCAGGAAAAAAGGAATGTTTCTTACTAGATTTGAGTGGATACTGCTCCTTTCTTTGCTATTTGGGGCATTCAGAATATAATTTCACAGATGATATATTTTTCTTAATGTGATTTTCAGACTATGTCTAATGGAAAATGCCTGGTTAAGATTAAGAGACATACTTCAGATGTTTAACTACATTTGCATGCAATTATTTCTAAAACAAATGCTGGGGTACAGAGCCTATTGAAATGGCTTTCAGGATGGCTGGCACAATGTATTAAACGAGCTTCCAATGTCTGAGTAAGTCTATATTCTGAATATTTCAAATGAAGACAGTGAGCAGAGAATCGACCTTAGATTTTTCACCTTAACACACTGTCCAAGAATACTGTAGACATAGGGTTTAACCCCAAGGAATCAGGGTAGGAACGAATATCTTTCAAAGCAAAAGTCTTTCTTCCTTAACATAAAAATAATATTTTATGTATCACTTCCAATAGCTGAAAAATAAAACTACTACAAAACAGAGTGAATTAATAATTTCATGGACAGAGACAGGGCAGGGGGGGGGGGGCGGTGAGGGCATGTGCTGAAGGGTGGGGGCTGTCGGGGAGAGGTCAATGGGGAAAAAGGAGACTTATGTAATACTTTAAACAATTAAGAATTTAAACAAAAAAAGAAAAAATAATAATTTCATGTGTGGAATAAAACATAGTAATAAAATGGATGCATTATGTAGCCTTCAGCTTGTTTTAGGTTTTTTTTTCTTCAAATGAAATAAAAGTATCCATAACATTATTGATATTTTTGTTAGTAGAAAGCTCACTTTAGTATTTCTAAAATGCATCTGTCAACTGTATCAGAAATATCAAAAGCAGTGAAGGGTAAGACTGTATACGGGGTATGTCGGCTTCATAAAGTCACCAATCCTAGATGTCCTTGGAGTTTATAAATTGGTCAAGACCCTTAATTAACTTTTGGTGATGTTTTTCATGATAATTTATTTTTTAATTAGGAGTTCACTGAATAAATAAAGCATGAAAATCTACTGATATATCTATTATTACGTATCAAAACAAAACACAAATATTTCTTTTTTTGTCCAAATTCAGAAGGTACCACCATCTTTTTTTTTGTATGCTTTACTTCGAGGGGAGCAATTTGGATCGTAATCACACCTAGGAATTTATAAGGGGACTCAAGCATATGGCAGTCTCTCTTCTGGTCCCCAGAGGGGAGCAGCAGCAGCTCAGATCAGCTACATTTCATCTGCTGTTGGTCTCAGTGACAGCTCCTTTTCTTGCCAACAATGATAAATAATATACTCTTTAATGAGAAATAGAGACTGTAAGTTGCATACACAGAAGCTTATCTTGTGGCATCATTGATTATGACTTACCCGCTATCCACCTCTTCCCCCTCTACTGTGATGTAAGGTAGAGAGGAAACCTGAAGAAAGATCAATTATTTAATACAGCACTCTTGCCAAACAAAAATCTCTTACAATTCAATGAGAAAACACTCATGATATGAAGAGAACTACCAGTAGAGATCCAGCACTGCCACTCACTTTTGCTTTCATATCAAAAGATTATTGCACACATTGTTGGATAATATCTAACTTCATTACCAAGTCCATTGCCTTCTCACCAGTGCTTCCCAACAGGTGGGATGGGGAGGCATTGGAGAGAAGGGAATGAAGGGCATCAGATTCCCTCCAGTAGAATCTTCTAATGGTAGTGGTGATAGTCACTCCCTTTATAGGAGTCCTCTGCATCCCCCCATTCTTCCCCATGAGAATCAATGCTCTGTCCTAACCACAAATTGACCTGAATTCCATACAATAAAGGCATTCAAGAAAAGGTAGTATTCATATTTTAATACCTTGTCATCCTCCTTATTTTGATCTTATTTTCCAAAAATACGTAGTGTAGACATAGAGTTTGAACCCAAGGAAAAATTTTGAGATACTTTGAACAGCAATTTAAAGGCTGTATGCTATCAGTGATTAATGACAGGGTGAAAGCGTAGGAACTGGAATCAGACTGAGTTGAATTCACATCCTAGCTTAAGCTACCAGCTAGCTACCTTAGCTTAGATAATGCAATTTTCTGGAATGGGAAAGCATAAATAAACACATTACCAGGTACACAAGTAAGCATGAAAATATCCTAGTCAAGTGACAAATTATGAATACTTTAGCATATTTCTTTTGTTGGAGAAAAAGAGGTTTTAAAGAAGAAAGGGAACATGAGAAATGTGATTTCTGTAACATCTCTGGTTGATCCTTCAGCCTCCTTTTCACTGGCATAGTCATCCATTTAGATATAATGACCTGTAAATACTTATCACTAAATGACCTAGGGGACCAGCTAGGACTAAAACAAAGCCTTTTGGGGAGCAGAGGCATCTGTAACATGACATTGGGTAAGCATAAAATCCTCACACAGATACATGAATAAACTAGTAGTAAAGGCTGCTCTATATTCACAAAACATGATTTCAAATACCCAAATTTGTGTTTAAACATTTAAAATATTAAAATATAATTGAAGATAAATTATTATTAAAATAAGAATAATGTAATATCTGCTAAGAATATATTTCTTGAGAGTGTAGATCCATAAATATGGAAAGCTGAGTTGAGTTCTGGATTAGAAAAGATGGAAGGAGATAAAAGGCTATTGTAGCAAACACAATAAAACAAATAGCAGCCCAATCCAGAATCAACTCAAACTTTCACAAAACCACCATGACAATACATACATAAAAGTACTACAAATAACACAGAATTGCAATTTTCTATATATAAAAGAGTTTACTGGAAGAAAACGTCAAATTTTAAAATTATGTTACTGTCTATTGGAAATTATTCATTTCTAAGCCAGGACCAAATTTCATTACCAATAGATGCTCTCAAGAATGAAGCTAATTTACATTTAAAATAGGAGTACAGTCTACTCTTTAAAATCACAATGGTAAACACACCAATTTGACAATTACATTAATATGAGTATTTGCATAATCTGTCTTCTACACCTGTTCTTAATTTGAAGCAGCTGTGGGACAAATCATATTACAGTAATCTCAATGGGTATGTCTGTGTTCCAAACAGTAATGCACAAATCTTATTTTTTTGAAAATATTTTTTTAAATGTTTCTTGATTTTAAGAAATTGATAAAGTTTTGTAGAGGTCCTCATATTTATTTGGCTAATATTAATTAGAGGAATAAGCATAATATCAAATAATGCTATCCCTTACATTTGTGGCCTCCTCTGTTATTGACATATGGTCCTACTGATTTTTGTCTGTGGAATTATTTTCCAAATAACGTATTTTATTTACACAGAAAAAGATTAAGAAAAGATATATCAAAAATATTCAAACAGAAAAATAATCAGAGAATCAATAGTAGCCACATTACTGGAGAATCAACCAAAGTCTGCACATCCTCTGCAGTGTGTTTGCACACATGGTAACGGTGGCACCTTCGGAACATCTTTTCTAAATTGGGTTCTGTGTATATTTTAACAAACGTACATTTGAATTTAACAAGCAGAAATTTACTTTCATCTTTTAAAGGAGTCAGCTACTATTTCTGTGTATTCAAACATATACCCTGTGCTATTAGAAAGGAACTCAGTTGATTATTGTTACATATTCTTCTACTTCCTGTATTTAAATAATTCAGCTAGATTTTAACTGGTGGAATGTAAAATCCCATTGTAATGTGTCAACAAAACTGACTTCCTTTAATCTTCTATTATGATGGGAAGTGAATGTAGAGCTTTCTAAAGGTGTTATTTATTTCCTGGAAAATGAATGAGAGTGTGCACAGTAATGAACTGCAGCAGGAAACAAAACCTGTTTATTTATATGTTGTTGACCTCTGAATATGTAAACATTAAATGTCTGAATTCTTTGTTCAGTATATCATTCAGAATTCTCTTTTTATGTGTTTTCACTTTATAGAAAAAAATTCAAAAAGAATATTGCCATTTATATTTTTATTGCATTTTCATGTGCATTATTTAGCAACTCTCACCACATATGAGCCTCAGGAGAGATAGGGGGTTGCCCAACTTCTCCTAACTTGTGACAGTGTTATGGTCCAGGTATTCTGCCTCAAAATCTATATCCCTTCCCATAATTCATGAATGTTGTTTTGAATGAATAATACCTAATATGATAAATGAACAGGAGCAAACATTTTACTAAGGAATATTTTAAAGTTGTTTCTTTCATACCATATTCATCATAACTATTTCAACTCATGGATTCAAATATACTAGAAAACAGTTTCAAAATTGACTAAAAGAACTATTTTCTATTTAGATAAACATTGCAAGTTCTTACCAAGAACCAAGAGTAGTTGCTCTAGGAATATACAAATAATTTTTATTACTATATAACGTAGGCAATAAAGCCAAGTTTTAGTGATTGTGAGAAAAGCAATTTTCCTAGTTGTGACCTCTACATAATTATATTTCTAAATATTCCTTATTTGATTTTTCTTCATTAAAAACCTTACATACATAATTACACATACAGAAAAGTACCCCAAATAGATAAGCTGGCATGTATGTCATGGGGCATGTGGAACATGATGAAATGAAAACTATACTTGTATGTAATAAATATGCACATTGCATAATATTATAAAAAATTTCATCTTTTCTAAATATCAGAATATTTTAACCTCCATAAAGGAGTTACAAGTTCCCAAATTTTAAAGCAATTTTGTTTCTTTTTGTTTTTGCTGTTAAGGAAAAAAAAGCAATTCATTAATAAAGTTAAAAGCTTTTTAACATGTAAAGAGAGCCAACTTTTTGTAAATGTAGAGCTACTGAAAGGCATATACTTTTCCTAAAAATAAAGCATCAGGATAATAAATTTTTAGCACTAGAGAAGGAGTCATCTTCTCAATGGACAGAAAAAGAAAATGAGGCTGCCCAGTGGACTGCTCTCCCCAAGGCCACACAGCTGGTGAGTGCTGGAGTCAGTCCTTGAATCCAAAGCCTCTCCCATAGGCCACAGAGTCTGGCCTCTTACCTTTATTACAAAGAATAAACGGAACACCAACAGATCATTTACAACATGTACATGCTTTTCTTTGGTCCTAAACTAAGCTATACTCCAAAGAACAGATGTACAAATAAATCTTTAATTTTAAAAGAACTATAAAATATGAAATGACATTCATTTTTAGGCTGGCATGATGATGCCACATGAATGCAAACATACATGCATATAAATACACGCGTGTGTGTGTTATCATGATGACTAAGAGATTGAAATTTAGGTGAATTTCAATTGTTCATGCTTTTCTTATTGCCCGATTTATTTTGCAAGCACACATTGCTTTAATAATCACTCAATATAAGGCTACCTATGGACAAAATAGAACTTAGGACAATAGTTATAAACATTTCTCATAAACTATGTTAACTCTTAAAAACTTACACAAAGGAAATGAAGTTACAGCTTATAAGTACCCTGATTTTTCTTATGATAACAAAGAATTTATTACTCGTGCTTTAGTCTCAGTAATGCATAAAGACAAAGGTCTGCTACCCTTGGAATAATGATGTTTTTAATGTGAGAAAATTATTGAAATGCTTTTCTTCTCCTTTCTCCTTTGCAATCTGATAAACCACTTTGTGATCGGCTCTCCTATTTTCCCTTTCGTCAACTCAGTTATATTACTTGTTACCCTTATACTTCTTTCCACACTTCGATATCCCTCTTGGATCCTGAAATTTAGACCTAAACAAATTTTATAGAGCCACAAAAAGTATCAGGAGGCACAAATATGAAGAAAACCTTATTCTTCTCAGTCTACAAGTGATGGCTGATTGACTAAACACTTAGAGAGAGAAAAAACAAAACACCCAATTTATTCCATAGAATGCTCTAAAAATCCATAATTGTCAGGGTTTTTTTTTCCTTAACCCACTGAATTTTTTTAAATGGCTTAGAAAAGGGGTAATTATCCTGAATTTTTATCTAGGCAGACTGTCAACTCCCTGAGGATAGGAATGTTTTTGAATCCCCTATGATACCTGCTGTCTACCCAGCAAAGTGCCTCACACATGGAGGGCTATTAGTCTTGTTTCTTGATGGAGTGATTGACTGAGGATGTAAATTTAATACACAGAAGTACTATAAAGCAGTTTTCAAATCTTACTGTTGCTTTTTTTTAGCTTGTGGTTTTTCCACTAGAGCATGATAATCATTTGTTTCATATAAAATTCTATAGTGTAGGCTTTTGATTTATATCTATTTTATTCCTAACCTTTCCTTTTATTAAGTAAATATCTACTTGAATAGAATAGCAAGCAAAAAGGTGTGTGTGAGAGAAATATATTACCCATCTCCGCTTTAGTCTAGCAGTGTTAGAAATTATTGACGGGGAATGCCAAATATAATATCAATGGCATAAGTTACCATTTCTAATTTGGTTCTTAAGAAATATTCTTCACTGTCAGCTGGTCCAACTAGTATTTCCTCTAAAGCAATTTGTATGTGTATGACATTGTGACTCTTTAGTGATGATGACATGCTCTTAGCATTGAGTCACCCTTTTATTTTATCAGTGTTTCATGAGAAACTTGAGGATTAAATGAAAACTGCTTCCAAGTTCTGGTGTAACTCAAAGATTTGGAAATCACCAATCAGAAATGACTGAGTCCTTTTACTGCACATATTTGTATCTCTGCATTTGATATACTGATTAAATGTTCTAGTATTTAACAAAGGGGTTAAATGGGGCCTAAAGGCCAAAGAACAGGAAGAAGAGAAAGGAAGGAAAGAAGGAAGGGAGGGAGGGAGGGAGGAATGAAAGAAGGGAGGAAGGAAGGAAGGAAGGAAGGAAGGAAGGAAGGAAGGAAGGAAGGAAGGAAGGAAGGAAGGAAGGAAGGAAGGAAGGAAGGACAGGCTAAAAGGGATAGTAATAACCAATTGCAGGGCTTATGTGTGGTTAAATGATCAACCAGAACAAAATGGCTGAAAGCCGGGACACAGCAGGACCCCAAGATGTGCTCTTGGGGCTGGAGGTGAGAGAGAGCTAGAAAGATTCCTTGGAACTTCTTCTACATGCCCCAGAGAGTATCTATTATTTTAGTGTAGCTGTTTATAATACAAATTATTGCAAGAAATACAAAAAGATTATGGGATATGTCTTCTATCTTCACTGTTGGTGGAAGAAACATTGGAACTTTTACAAATTTTACAGCAATACCAGAAACTGATCTGTAATAGCCAAATGAAATTTTTTTCTGACCTCAACTTATTTAAAATTTGTGTTCTATGACTGTGTTCTTCACCATCCTTCAAACTACGCTTGCTTCTCTATTTGACAAACACACCCACGTCTCCTTACTGGAACCTCAGCAGCTCCAGCAGCCACCAACCTCTGCATTGACTTCTTGCAGAATCACCTCATGCAGTTTACTATGCATTCTGCTTTTTCTCATACTGAATATATGTGAAGCACTTAGTAACATCTTAGTTATCATTAAAAATACTAAAACAGAATAAAGCCCTAAAACCCACTGACATGTAAACATCTTAACACAAAGGCTTGTGTATTTCTAAATTTCCTAAAAGAAAAAAACACCCAAGAAAATCTTGTCACTAAAGTATCTAATGTCATAAAATCTCTTGGCTCATCCATCAGGTCCATATGTCGGTAAGAACACCTTTGGTAAACTGTCAGTGGTAGGCACTGTTAGCTGCCTCTCCCCAAATTCTTTATTCCCTTCTTTTCCAAAAGGACCCAAACTTTGTTCAGTAACAAAGTGCCTGATAAAACAGCTTCACAATCTCAGTTAAAGTGATGAGTGTTCGCATGGTACTATTCAGGCCACTGAGATGAAAATAGAAGCCTCTGTGTGAGGCAAGCTTTCTATTAAAGCCGGGGCGCGGCGGGGGGGGGGGGGGGGGGGGGGCAGTGATTTATCTGATGTGCAGTTATTTATGTTTTGCCATTTCCTTCTTTCTTCCTGAAATAGGAGCATGATGTCTGGAGAAGTGGTAGTCATCTTATGAACATGAAGATGAAGGCCACACAGAGGCAGAGCAGCAGGCTAAAAGGAATGTTGCTCTTTTGTGTCATCCTTGAGCAGCTATACCAGTCAAATCTGGACTTTCTGTATATGGAATTTATTTATCACAAGGCAAGTATATCTAAATTCCCAAGTACAGACAGCAGTTGATAAATTCCATAGTAAATTTAGATAGTATGTTAGTGGAAATATCCAAAATTCACATGGATAAAGCAACAGATATAATTAACTCAAAAATTATACATCAACAACCATCATTTAGAACCAACTGAAATCTGGCCGAATGGCAGTCCTACAACTAGAGAAGTAAAAAAAAAAGCACATTGAGACTTGTAGGAAGGGTGAGGCATGCAATGGACTTGTTCAACACCTACATGTGCCACCTTTTAATCAGGAGGGAGATAGTCTCTGTGGAGGCTGCCTGTGAGGAGCAAGAAGTCTCAGCCCCACACTAGACCCCCAATTCAGGCTCCCAGAGCTGGGAAGAGAAGTCCTTGTAACTACAGGCTGTAAAAACCAGCAGGAATTGTGGCTGAGTGTCATGGAGGCTCCTGGAGATCCAGCTGTTCCTTTAAAAGAGCCAAGGGTGCATGAACACACTCAAACTCGATACATTTGAGCTCCAGTACTGAGTAGCTCTGGGGGACCCAGACATATATGGGGAAGAACTGGATTGTCTCACATTAGGGCAGGAACTCAGGGGCAGCTTCCTCCCTGACAGGGGTCATTGTTCCTGTGCTGGGACTGCCCCTCTTGCAGGGCTGACTAGTAACCATAGTAGAGTCCCAATCAGCCTGGAGCACACTGTTAGCTCCACCCTGGAGATTCCCTGAGACCCTGTCCCATCCAATTTCCAGCCACACCCAAGCTGTTTATAACAGTTTTCCATATGAATGGCCTGTCCTGGCTCAGGCTTCAGACTTTCCTAAAATCTCTCAAATAAGCTGCAGCTGGTGACAGCATGACCCAAACCTATCAATAAAAAGCCCAAGACCTGGCAGTAGCACCAGCCTGCCTTGCTTCATAGCTAGGTCCAGCTTCATGTACAGCAGCACTCCCACTGTAGTCACAGCTGGTCCTCACAGCCAATTGGACTGGAAGTAAACTCCTCCCAGAGATGCCAACAGTAATCAAGGCTCAACTACAAGACTGTGCACACAGCCTACACAGGGGTGCACCTAGAGTACCCAGCTCAGGTGACCATGGAGGTTGAACCACTGGGCCCTACAGAACACCTACTACACAAGGCCACTCTACCCATTCCAGGAGACATAGCAGCTCAACCTATTACATAGAAACAAACACAGGGAAGCAGCCAAAATGTGGAGACAAAGAATCATGTCACAAATGAGAGAAATGGAAACAAGCAAACTACTGGATACAGAGTTCAAAACCATGGTTATAAGGTTACTCAGGGATCTTCATGAGAGCTTCAAGGGACTTAGTGAAACTTTCAAGGATCTTAGTGAGAATGTCAATAACATGGAAAAGAACCAGTCAGAAATTAAGCTAAAATGAAATAAATAACAACAGGAATTCAGTAGTAGACTAGAGGATTCTGAGAATCAAATCAATGATTTGGAATAAAAGAAGCAAAAAACAACTAATCAGAAGAGCAAAAATAAAAAAGAATCCAAAAATATGAAGAAAGTGTAAGGAGCCTCTGAGACAACTTTAAGCATACCAACATTCACATTATGGGGGTGCCAGAAGGAGGAGAGAGAGAGCAAGAAATTGAAAATGTGTTTGAGGAAAAGATGACAGAAAACTTCCCCTACCTGGTGAAAGAAATAGACTTACAAGTCTAGGAAGCACAGAGAGTCTCAAACAAGAGGAATCCAAAGAGGCCCACACCAAGGCACATCATAATTAAAATGCTAAAGGTTAAAGTTGGAGAGAGAACCTTAAAAGTAGCATAGCAAAAACAGTTATTTACCTAAAGGGGAGTTCCCATATGATTGTCAGCTGATTTCTCAACTGAAACTTTGCAGGCCAGAGGGGAGTGGCAAGAAATATTCAAAGTGATGAATAGAAAGGACCTCCAACCAAGATTATTCTACCGAGAAAAGCTATCATTTAGAATTAAGGGTCAGATAAAGAGCTTCACAAATAAGAAAATATTAAAGGCTTTCATTACCACCCAACCAATATTACATGAAATGTTGATGAGTATTATGAAGAAGAAGAAGAAGGAGAAGAAGAAGAAGAAGAAGAAGAAGAAGAAGAAGAAGAAGAAGAAGAAGAAGAAGAAGAAGAAGAAGAAGAAGAAAATGGCAAGAAATACATATCTATCAATAATCGAATCTAAAAATCGAAATAAATGAACAAGTAATCTAATGAACAAAATAAACTGGTGAATAAAACATAATGAGAGGCATGGAGCATGGAACAGACTGATGAATCTCAGAGGGAAGGGCTGAGGGGGGAGGGAAGAGATTAACCAATGATCTTACCTATAGACACAGAGAGTAGGGTGATGAAGGCATGGGGTGGGTCAGAACCGGTGAGAGGGGGCATGGAGAGAATAGAAGAGGACATTTGTAATACTCTCAATAATAAAGATTTAGAAAAAAATTATACATCATGTAGAAAGTATAGTTCTTTAATAATATTTGTGAAATCCTGTACATTTCCAATATCATTTTATTAAGCAAACTTTGTACTTCCAGTTTCCTAGTAAAAGTTAGCCTTGGCCGGTGTTGCTCATGGGTTAGAACATCAGCCCAATAAACTTTGATTCTGGTCAAGGGTTGATTCCTGGGTTGCAGTTTCCTCACCCTCATTGGGGTGCTTATGGGAGGCTGTCTTCCATTGGTGTTTCTCTCTCTCTCTCTCTCTCTCTCTCTCTCTCTCTCTCTCTCTCTCTCCCTCTCTCTCTCTCTCTCTCTGCTGCACTCCTCTCTCCCACTCCCTCTCCCTTTCCCCTTTCACTCTCTCTAAAATCAATGGGAAAAATATCCTCCAGTGAGGATTAGTTTTTAAAAAGTATCAGACTAAGTAGGAGGTGAAGGATTATTGTAAGCAAAATATTTATTTGTATATAAAATTAATAGTCCAGGACAGTGGTCAGCAAACCGTGGCTCGCAAGCCACATGCGGCTCTTTGGCCCCTTGAGTGTGGCTCTTCCACAAAATACCATGGCCTGGGAGAGTCTATTTTGAAGATGTGGCGTTAGAAGAAGTTTAAGTTTTAAAAAATTTGGCTCTCAAAAGAAATTTTAATCGTTGTACTGTTGATATTTGGCTCTGTTGACTAATGAGTTTGCTGACCACTGGACTAGGAGATAGAATCAAGAAAGATAATATTCAGGTAGAGATAACAGAATAATAATTGTTATTGTTAAATAAACATATTATATAGTTTCTACCCAGGAAAAGGAATCAGTTGGAGCAGTATTAATAAACAGACTGCCTAACTAGCAAAGACAGGATATATTAATAATGTGAGAGGGTGTGGATGATACAATTTAAATCATGTTTTCTAATGATATTAATGGCTGATTTTAAGTTACTTTCTATACAATACAGAAAACTGGTAAATACCATAATTTCACACTTGTTTTATCAGGTTGAAGAGAAATAATACCCTAGATGTATTCTGACAAAGGAGAAATTTAATTTGCATAATTTAATTCAATTTTGCAAAGATTTATTTAGCATCTAATATGTGCTAAGTCAAACATTGTATTAGGAATAAAATATAATTTCTGACCTCCAAGGGTTACCAGTATAGTCTGAGAATGATCTAGAGAGGTAGTCAATAATTATAATAAAATACAGTATAATCTATCTTTGTAACTAATACATGTAGGAAAATAAAAGTATGGCACCAATTCTGGAACTATACATTGAGGGATTATTTATCTTTGAAAAGTTAGAAAAGACTCTAGGAAATGGGGCCTTGAACTATGCAAAGGAGTTTGGAAACTAGATAAAGGGTAAGGGTGGGAATGAACTTTTAAATAAATGGAGGAATAATAACAAAGAAAGTAGGTATCAAAGTTCTCATGGTTTATATTGCCCTCCAAAGTTCCTGGCATGAAAGAAACAACCTGTATATGCATGTGGATGAATGAATAAACAGAATGCTTAGAAAGCAGTCAAGATTAAATCATGGTTATAATGGATCTGGTATACGATGGCTGTGCTGAGAGGTGAAAGAACAGGACAATTTTCACATTAGGGCAGATAAACATGACAGATTAGGAGGGCTTGCAGCTGGAGGCTATAGAACAGGATTAGGAAAAATTGATGAAAACATTGATTAAGGGTGGGAAAAATAAATGATTTCCGTTTGAAGGAAGTTGATCTGGATTGAGATGCACCAGGAGGTGACTAAGGAAACACATCTGGAGACTTGGTAGGATTGTAGACTAGCAAGGTCTATGGACTCCACATATTTATGCAAAACCAACTGTGTGAAGGTGAATCATACACAGGAAGATTATAGTAATTATGATTACTAGTAATTGGTAAATACAAGAACAGAAGTATGTATGTCATAGAAACAATACGTAGAAAGGAATTCACAGAAAGTTGACAATGGAAATTTAAAAGCTGCACAGTTTTCTAGATGGGAAGGTGGAGAAGGGACTATTGAGAAAAGAGAAGGGCAAGATCAGCTGCATGCGACATGAAGCAAAGTTCGAGGAACTGTAAGTAGTGTGACATTGCTGCTCATATAAAGTGTAAAAAGTGGGTGGCAGACGGTGAGATCAGAATGCCAGGGCCCACAGCAGACATTTTGGAAGACAATGAGGTTTTTTTTAATTAAGGTTTTTAATATCTAAAGAGAGGCCAATTGGGCATAATGGACATTCAAGTAGGTCTTTAGAAAGCAGATATTATTTTTTAAAAATCAAAGGTGAACATGGACTGAGTTCATTACTGATAATTTTATATGAGAACTAATGATAGTAAAAATAAAATACTGACAATATTGTTGCAAATGATCCTGGAAAGAAGGAAGAGAGAGAGAGAGAGAGAGAGAGAGAGAGAGAGAGAGAGAGAGAGAAAGAGAGAGAGAGAGAGAGAGAGAGAGAGAGAGAGCGCTCAAAAAAACATGCTCAGGGGACTAACTCAGATTTAAAGCCATATAAAAAACAAATAAAAATAAAAAACAAACAACAAACAAAACAAAATGCAGGGGTGAGATTTAAAGACTTGGATCTGGAAGGAACCTAAGGTATCACTAGTGCAGTTATTTTCATTGAGTTGGTTGGAAAATGGAGTCTCAGAGAGAGAAAATTACACAATATATTAATAAGAGAATTTACATTTAGTACTTTTTATTACAGGGAACAACTTCCTATTGTATAAGAGCAGTTCAAGTTTCCTACATAATACTTGCTAGACCAGCTACATTATAATCGCCTGGAAAGTTTAAGTACTTTGATTTTTCAAGGTCTTATCCCCAGTAATTTTAACTCAATGATCTAGGGTGGACCTAAGATTCTCCATTTAAGAAAGATTTTCAAGTAATATCATAGACTTAAAAACTATTGGTCTAAGTGAAGTTTTAAGACTGTGTGTAGGAAAATGGTGATGGTTATTAGGGGAAAGAAATTCTTTCAGAATAAAGGGAAAACTTTAAATATTGCCCAAGTTTTTGTGAAAATAAAATTTTATTCATAAGTTAACCAGCAGTTAAATGTTTTAAATGTCCAGCACAAACTTCTCTCTATGGGAAGAAGGTGAAATATAGAGAGAATGATTGTATTCTTGGTGTTTTCTTTTTGTTTTTACAAACATAATCTATTGAAGAATTTACTACAGTTTTTCTGTGAGACAACAGATTTTCCTCATGTCAACACATCTTAATATTCAGTGTTCCTTGGTTTGTCATTTGAGAAGGTCAGTAGCATTGGCAGTAGAAAATATTCAGGTGACAGTTTTAAAGCAATGCAAACATTAGCATTGGAAGTGCAAGAATTCATATACTGTGCAAGAGAATTTTCTGTCTCTTTTGTGTGTTATCAAAATGCTTAACTACTAGATACTACAGGTTCTATACTGATAAAACTACAACTATTGGCATGATCAAACAACAAAAACTTAAAAAACATCAACACACACACCAAATACTTTTAGTGAAGCTGGATGTGATTCAAAAAGCTTCGACTGTGAGTTAAATCTTAACCGCAGCTCTGTAATTTGGGGGATAAAATACCAAGCTCAAAATGTCTGGAACAACCAGTCAATAATCAAAGACAGTTAAAATAAATTACTGAATTTTTGTGAGGTCTCTTCAAACTCAACATACTGCCTTCCCCATCCCCTTGAAAACCATGCCAGGCAACTTTTACTCTTAAGGGGTACTCCAGGTAATCTATTCATGTCATTGGAGATTTACAATCAAGAAGGAGAAAAATATTAGTAATAATTCTGAGTGCTTCTCTCAATTTTTCATATAAAACATCATCAAGAAAGGTAGGGGAACCTGTTTGGTCATTTTGGATTTTCCTCATAGATATTATATTGCAAGATCTAGGAGTGTAGACCTTTAAAATTCAAATGACCCCAAAATGCCAAGACATTACACCTCTGTGAAATGGAATCAAGCTTGCTGGGAGGCCCAGCTAGTCTTTAAATCACTGGCTTCTCACACATATAAACTAACCCGACCACTCCTCTCCACTGTTCTATCACTAATGTATCTTTTCTGTTCTCTGCCTAGTCTCACCTATGAAGGTAGATATAAAAACAATTGTTTCATTTTAAAAGGTGATATTGATCATGAAGAAAATGTTATGAAAAGTTGGAAAGTTGTTAACTGTGTTACAATGGTAGCTTGATTCAGAATAAGGACCTCTCCATTTTATTTAACTGGGCATTTCCTGAATTTGAGGGTTCATGAAGATCTCAGGATGCATACCTTGTGAATGTCAAGAGTCTACTACAATTAGTTCTCATGAGTGGTTTCTTCCTCATCTAATCAGAGGAAGAAATTAATTTTCATCTTTGAAAACATCTACCATACTATAGTAATGTATTAATATTTATTAAGTGTCTTTGGGAAAATAACTTAGTGTCCAACTATAATTTAACTTAAAATAATGTTTGAGTCATTTAGTAAGCTTATATTATTTTCAAATTAAGGTAGGATAAATAAAATATTTTTAAAAGAACAATGTATTATACTTTTGTTTGATCATTTCAAATGCCATTCTTCCAAGTTCAGCATTATTAAAATAATCACAATCAGCACCACCTAAGACTGCTTTAAAAAAAAGACCAAAAAAAAATGGCCTTTTAATACAGTCATCCCTGCCACTTCCAGTTTGAATATTCATTTTGTAATAGGTGTTCTAGGAAGTCTGACAAAAGGATCTAAGAAGTGATGAATACATTCTGATGGTAACTTTAACAGAGCCACCTATAAATGCCACGAGTAACAAGAGATTTCTAGCACTAAATGAAATTCTTCAAATCCTGCTAAGTATTGAAATATTTGAGAGTAGAGTTGTCTTCATACTAAAACTTAAAATAGCATTAAGGGACAGTGGTTCTCAACCTTTTTAATGCCACGACCCTTTAATACAGTTCCTCATGTTGTGGTGACCCCCAACCATAAAATTATTTTTGTTGCTACTTCATAACTGTAATTTTGCTACTGTTATAAATCATAATGTAAATATTTGTGTTTTCCGATGGTCTTAGGCAACCCTGCTAGCGGTTCTCAGCCTGTGGGTCGCGACCCACAGCTTGAGAACCACTGCTTAGAGCCTAAGACGACCTACATTAAGTAGATCTGTCATAGGCTAGAAAATGGATAATGTATTTTACAACATTTTTTAAATTACAGATTATGGAATTACAGTTATGAAGTAGCAATGAAAATAATTTTATGGTTGGGGGTCACCACAGCATGAGGAACTGTATTAAAGGGTTGTGGCATTAAAAAGGTTGAGAACCACTGTGCTAGAATATCTTTTAGGTCCAAGATAGAATTAAATAATTAAAGGCATTTAAAGTTACTCTCTTCTCAATATGGGAATGGTTAGGTAAAATGGACAAGACTGTATAAGAGAAAAGAACTGAATGATAAAGGAAGAAAAATGCAGTAGAAAAGGTGAAGTTAGCAGAGAAATTTTAAGATAACCAAGTAAAATGTAGAGTGCGGGATGGTAGGAAGGCATGAATAGAATCCACAGAGATAACACAATGAACCTTAAATGTAAGTGAATTTCAAAGTAATTTCACTTTTTTTGTTTAATCACATACTGATACTGTTCTTAACTTTGTCATTCAATTTAGCTTGTACACCTCCCAACATCTTAAGACAAAATTCACAGCCTAAGTCTTAAATCCTATGGAGAGCTCCCTTACCAATATGAATGTGTCTTTCTTTTTTTCTGCTCCCTTTAGTTAAGGCAAAGAAATTAAGGAAATATATACTTAAAATCCTAATGGATTACACAAAGAAGTGAGTGCTTGAATAAGAAAAAAGAAAATTTGACCGCCTTAGCAGCTGTCTTCCATATTTAATTTATGGAAACCCTCTGTATTACATATGCAATATACATTTTCTTACACTACTGGAGACGGAGCAGTCTGAGAAGCAAAATACCTTTATTAATTCTCCTTTTTGTATATAACAATGATGCTAAAGTAAGATTTTCCTCCACTTATTATTGATTATTGATCACTTTAATATTGGAGATCCTAAGAGTTAATGGCAAATGAAAAAGAGGGGGATTAAAAATCACCAATGTTGAAATTCAACATTGCATGCGTGAAAATGCTCATCCTCACGGACTTTTCTTGATATGGCTTACAAGTCCCACCTTTTCAAAATGCTCCCTTTCCTAAACCTTCCTTGACAAAATAAATGCTAATTTGATTCTTTTTTTCCCCCTCTTTTCTTTCTTCTGCTCCTTTTTCTTCTTGCTCTAAAAAATTGTGGATGCTACTGACCTCTTCTTTGTAAATTATTTTTTCAGAAATCTTCATTCCCATGCCACATTGTGAAGTAGATCTTTATAAAATACCAGTTTGATTTTATCACTCTCTTATCCAAAAACTTTAATAATTCCTGCTATCTAAACCATAAAGTACAAACTCATTAGTGTGGGATGTCAATATCTACACAGCTGTTGATATAGTCCTCCAACCCTCATTATTCCTCTGGCATGACATCTCTATGATGGTCAAAACAAATTACTCTTGCCTGTTAAACTGGATCTCACAATGTCCTATCTCTGCAGCTTTGATGACATCTTTTCAAAGATCTCCATTAAAAATGTTCTACCTACCAAATTCCCTTTCTTTAAGCCCAACAGAGATGCTACCTCTCCACAAGACTTCCCTGATCACTTGGGCCAGAATGAATATTTTACTTTTTAATGCTTATAGCACTTTCTGCCCTCTGCATTCCTATAGCACATCCACTGTGACCTGACATTTGTATATAAGCCTTACTATCTCCTCAACTAAATCATAAGTCCCTGAAGCTATTACATATGATAAATAATCAATTTACACTGAGCAAATGAAAGGGTTTTCCCCCTAAACCTACTCCCCTCAGCACAGTCTCCCTCAGCACAATCTCCTCCTCATTCACTGTTTCAACAATTATTTTTTGAGCTCTATTATTCACCAGTTATTGTGATAGGCACTAAAATATATATGACACCATGTTGCTTGTTGTCATAGACCTCACAGTTTAGTAGAAAAAGCAAACAAACATTAAAATATAAGCTTATGATAAGTTAGTGTAAAGTGTACATGTTGTGAGTGATCTATAAGAGGGGAAGATACTATTAGTACCTAAAATACTCACTGTTGCTTTCTTATAATTGTGAGTAATGAATAATAAAAATTATGGCCAAATAAAAGGAACCATATGGTAGAATGTTTATCATAATTTTGGATAAATATAAACTTCCTGAGGATGATCAAAAGGGAAAATACTACTTCATAACCACAAGGATTTATGCTGCTTACTTCATATTATATTATTTTTAATCTTCACAACAATCTTGCAAAGTGAGTATCCTCATTCCCATTGTAGAGATGGGAAAACAGGCCCCAAGAGATCAAGTTACCCTACCCAAAGTCCTATTAATTAAGGGCAAAGGTAGGATTCAGATCAAAAACATATGTTCTTTCGCCTAGAATCATATGCAAGTTTTCCACCCAAGCACACTTAGCAGTGATAGACTGGATAACCTAGACTGTTCTCCACAGGGTGTCAGCCTTGAGCAGCTGGCCACAGGTGGCAACATCATAATATTTTTAAGAAAGATTTTATTCTATCACATTCTTGTAAAATTGCCTATTGCATGCAGCCCTTTAAGAACAGTTCTTTAGTAACCAATGAATGCATAAAATAAGTGGGACAACCAATCGGTGTCTCTCTCTCTCTCTCTCTCTCTCTCTCTCTCTCTCTCTCTCAGCAAAAATAAGGGGAGGAAAAGGGAAATGTTCTTTTATTGGAATGGGAAAATCAGGACCACACAAGACATAGTCTATCCTTGTTAATACTTTTTAAATTAAATTCTTTCAAAATTTATGATACAAAACAGTGTGTTAGATTAACTGCTTATTTTTGATAGAGAAAATATAGATAACAAAAAACATCTTTAAATTTTTTTTCTTAGTATTATGCAGCTAGTCAAATCCATATCAAAAATTTCTTGATTATGTTGCTTTCAGTATTTGAAACAGAATGTATTTTTGCTTCTCTATAATTCTTCTATACTAGAAACCAGAACTTAATGTTGAAAAGGAAATATTTAAATTCATTCATTACCACTGTATAAATGCAATTTGACAATTTCCTGAAACATATTTATTGATGCCCAATTCTATATCCCAAAGATATATTTATTTTTATTATTTATACATTCAACTTCATTATTTATAGATTTTGCACTTTATTGGGTTTTATTCCCCTAGAATGAAAGCATCGATCAGACTGTCAAACCTCAGGGAAGGTAGGGGAGGGTGGGGGTAAGGGGGAGAAATCAACCAAAGGACTTGTATGCATGCATATAAGCCTAACCAGTGGTCACGGACAACAGGTGGGTGGGGGCAGGCGTGGGGAAGGGTTCGGGAGGGGAATGGGGGGATGAGCACAAATATGTGATACCTTAATCAATAAAGAAATTTTTTTAAAAAAAGAAAGTTTTAGAAACGCTTATTAGTTTGCTGCAGAACTTATTGATTGTCTGCTGCTGATAATTTTAACATTTTGCACTGAAGAATTAGAGGAAGGTAGAAATTTGTTAAACTGTATTTTATGACAATGTATTTTAATGTAGATTATTAAAGTAAATACATAGGTAAAATAATTCTTGTGTAACTTAGATTTTTCTTCAGAACAATTTATAAAATTATTTCAAGGTACTAAACAAAACAAAACTTTCTTAGATGTTATATAAACTAATACTTGCACAATGGTTTCCATACACCTAAGATTTAATACTTTGATATCAAAGAATTATTTTTTTTTTGCTATGGTATGTTTTTAAAGTCCTTTGTAAGTAAAAACAAACAAGTACATAAACATAACCCTTAACCCATAAGCTAATATCCAACAAAGTACAGCTATTTTCGAGGAATTAAGATACCTATCACTTAGTTTTAAAAAATGAAATAAACTCTGGCTAATGTGGGCTCAGTTGATTGGATCATCATCCTAGGAACCAAAGGGTCTCTAGTTCGATTCTGGTCCAGGCACATACCCAGGTTGTGGGTTTGATCCCTGTTTGGGCATGTACAGGAGGCAACTAAATGATGTTTGTCATCTTTCTCTCTCATGTCCATGTTTCTCTCTCTCTCTCTTTCTCCTTTCCTCTCTCTCTAAAATCAATGAAATACATATCTTTGGGTGAGGATTAAAAAATGAAATAAATCTTTAATCACAGAATATTCCATTTTATTCATCAGTTAGCCCAATGTCTATATTTTAAAGATGTTGAGTGACTTCCTCAAACCTACATTACTAGTTTGTGTCAGACTCAGAATAAGACTCCTAAGTTCAATTCACTTTTGCTTTTAAGTATTCCATTCTTAAACTAACACAGAATTATTTTAAAAATTAATTTAAATTGCCTATTGAAAAAGAGAACCTTATATTAGATATTAATCTACAACAATGGAAGTGATTACAATGTTACATATTAATATTCATCTAAGATAGCAAAGCAATGGCATTTACCTTAAATTTACGTCTCTGCTCTGCACAGCTGTTGGAGAACCACAAGTCTGTCTCATGGCTGTAAATGTAACAAGAACAATAATGCGACCAATTTCATACCTAAACTAAATTAGTAGATCTGTCATAGGCTAGAAAATGGATAATGTATCTTACAATTTTTTTTTAATTACAGATTATGGAAGTGTGCATGTGTGCATAAAACAATGTGAATTTACTCTTTTCAATCAGGAAATTCATTTCATAAAATTAAAAGCATTACATAGTCTCTTTGACTGGCTTTCCTCATTATGGACCACTATGGGTATATCATGTCTAGGACGTTCTAGGAGTAGATATAGATACGTAAAGTAAATTCAGATAAGAGGCCATATTCATTTTAGGGTTTAATTTTCTGAGATACATAGTAAAAATGTAAAAAAGAAAAATCTGAGAATGCTTAATTTAATATCAGCTCCAATCCGCATCACAATCATTTTATATTAATCATCAATATGTCACTACTCAATACATTAACTGATTGGCCCTATTTAAGTAGTGTTTCATGCAATGAATTAATATGTCAACATGTTTCAAATACATATATTCAGATATCTATAGATGAAAGTGAAATCACTACTATAATCGGTAGGCTCATTAGATGTGATTTTTCTTTCAATTTTACAGTAGATATGCTAATATCTATGCCATCTGTAGCAGAAAAACAAGAAAAATGTAAATGAAAAAATAATAGATAAATACTCGTCTGCTAGAAATAGACTCTCTGCCATGTCACACTTCAAATCTGGCTATCACTTTTCAACATTTAAAAGAAATTTAGTTGAGTATAACAAGCAACAAATATTGTTCTTGTGACTTGAGCCATCAAAATATTTTTCTAAAATCTGTATTTTTCTTTCAAACTTTATAAAATAGTTATACATAAAAATTATATGTTAAAATGAAAACCATATATCTCTTTTGGTCCTCTAACCAGCATGATCTATTATTAGCACTAAATAACTTGCCTTAAGAGCACAGATTTTGAAACATTTTCACTTATTTCTTTAAATCTAAAAGATAATCAACACCAACTCTATTATGAAAGATTGATTAAACAGTTAAGTAGAAAAAAAGCCTGGCTGAGCATTGACCTATGAACCAGGAGGTCAAGGTTCGATTCCAGGTAAGGGCACATGCCCAGGTTGCAGGCTTGACCCCAGGATGGGGCATGCAGGAGGTAGCCAATCAATGATTCTCTCTAATCATTGATGTTTCTATTTCTCTCTCTTCCTTCCTCTCTGAAATCAATAAAAATATATTTAAAAAAAAAAACTAGACTGTGATAGAATCATAAAAGTTTTAAAGTGCTAGTTTCATATTAAATATTTATAATTAGCAAAATTATCCTTTTCTTTAACACAAGTGGCAAATACATAGTGCAACTCCTGTTAAATTATATTTTCAGATGCAAAAATAAGTATTATTTAATAGTCCCCCATTGACAACATGTGTAAGCTAGTATAAAATGCTACTCAGTTTTTATTGGGTTTTTTATGCAATCCCAGCATGTTTCCAGTTGCAAAGCTTATCAGGTACTACAAAATACTGAAAATGTAGAATCACGTGATATTAACTGCAGTAAATATTTTGGTGAACAAATAAGTCTTCAGTCATTATTCTAAATTCTCATTCTTAAAGACCAACTTTTCACTCCTAAAACATTTTGGCATGAGATCCTATTAAAATTACAAAAGAATAATAAAATTCTAGAGTTTTATATCTGTATAATCAAGATATATTTGTGTTAATATGAGTCACAAAACACTAATGAGAAGTGACATAAAAAACTGTAGTAATGGTTAACAACTGAAATTGTTAAAAGGTATTTATAAATTTTTAATCACTCTTTTATAATAAAAACAAAATTGAGGACTTAGGCTCAAAATTTTATTTATACATTTGGTACATGAGCAACAATTTCTCACTTTAGAGACATAACTATTCCCATATTTGTGTGTGTGTGTGTGTGTGTGTGTTTTGCCAAGAAAATTATGTATACTTTGGTTAAACAAAGTATAGCCAAATTTTGCCTTCCAATACAACAAAAAGAGAAAACAGAAAAATATAAGCCCACTCTTTCCAGAAATATCCTGGTAACCATCAATAAAGAAACTCCTACTTGACTTAGCTTTGGAGAGAAAGGTACAACTACTTGGTCTAATTCGTCAAGAGACACAACAAGATAGAATTAGCACAATATGTATAGTCTCTTTCAGATATTAAAAACAGTAAACTCTTTCCTACCTTTGGCTTATGCTGCTAGCATCTAAACCAACAAGAAAGCAAAATTCCCAATTTAAAGCCATAGTGAGGATAAATATTTCGTTAGCTATCTTCTGTGACTTCTATGTAAAATTTTCTCTGTCACGTAAACGTATGGAGAGGCTCTCATGGAATAAGATAACTCAATGGAAATGCTCAAATCACTATTATTACTTAGGGAAGTATATGATGTTAAGTAAAATGCCTCACTACAGAATTACTGATTAGTTAAAACAAAAGAACGTGAAATTTATTTTAAAAGAGAAAAAATTAAGATGGATTTTAAACTCAGACTGTTTCAGTATAACTCACATACAATCATGGCAGACATCTGTACCTTACTCTAAAAGGCATGCCTCATCCCCAATTCCCCCTTCTTCCCATCCACTCCCCCAAAATCGGTTTGTTCCCAAGAAAATATAGTCTCATCTCAAATCTGTTTAGAGACCATAAATTAATCCAGTTGTTAGGTAATAAGTAGTTTCTGGATTGTGTTCATCGGTCGTCTATAATTCTCTGTCAGAAGGACCAGCATGTAAGACTTAGTTACTAACATCTGGGAGTACACCTACAAAGGAAAACAGACAGCTAGGCCATAAAATTTTTCAAGATAGTTTTGTTAAAGCAACAAGAAAGACGTTTACTTTTTTGAAAAAAAACTAAGCTTGCCCTATTAGACATCTATGTAACTTGGATTTTAAAAAGCATTGCTTATCCTCCAAACAGAGCTGATAAACATTTTGAAAGATGTTTCATGCATCTCCGTATACCTTGCAAATATTTTTTAAATGCACCCTGAAAATGTTTATTTCTTGGAAAAAATGCCCTAAATATTCCTGTTAAGACTAAATAAAACAATGGTTATATTATATAACAAAAAGTTACTTTAAACGAAATACATACTATCAGTTCCACAGGACAAACATAGTAAGGACAACAAACTCCAGAATGTACTTTTATAACTGTAGCAACAGCAATAACTCCATGGCGAATTCACTTTTTCTGACAAAATGGGAGGTTTTCTGCATTTGTCACTTGAATATAACTACAGAAGGGTTGTCTAAGCCTGCTTTGTTTTACTCCAGACCGTTTTACTATGATTTGCTTTTCAGAAAGAAATTCCATATTTTTACTGTTTGTGAATTAAATTCCATTAAAATCCCAGAAAGAAGTTTAATGCAAAACTTTTATGCGTACGTATACCAACTGTGGTTCCTACATCATTTTTGTATTAAGTGACTTTGTAAACTTTTGAAATCTACGCTAATAGAAAATTCTTTCTTTCTCTTTCAAGAAGATAAAGTGAATTTCTCTTTTTGAGTAGGGGATAAGTAGACATAAAAATTTTCTGTATGTTTACAACTGAGTTTGCATTTCTGTTCTCATAATAAATATGTTTTAAAATAAGACGCCAAGGACAGGAATACATTACCTACCTGCAGTGGTCTCTGTTTATCACTGCTTTTAGGAGATTTTAATCCACTTGTTTGCTGCTGTAAGAGAAGTTGTCTTGCTGCTTGGAGAGCCTAGAAGTAAAAAGGAAGCAACATCTAAATATTTTGTTAAAGGTAAATTGAGGATCAGTTATTCCCTGGTTAATAGTAATAAGCTTCAATGTATCAGAACCCCATCCAACCCTCCTTTCTAGAGAAAATCATTAAATATTCTTTTTTTCTAATGTGAAAAAATTTACATAACACACATATACAAATTTACTTAAAACCACAGAGATGGCTTTTATCCTGCAGGAAATAAAGTTAATTTGTTTAAAGTGCTCAAAAAGAAAAAATATCACAAACTGCATCAATAATCTCATTTCCACAAGAAACTTGTTTTTGAATGCTCAACTGTAATGCTCACTCCCTTTTAGATTATCATCCAATTTGTATTTTCATATTACTATTTTGAAGCAAAAGCAGTAGAGTTCAAGTGTTACCGGAAGCTGTAATTAAATTTGACAAATCGACATCAGATTATCTTGAAAGTGATTTTCACTAAAGATTTAAAATACTTTTTTTGTAATTGCAATTCAAGAAGAAATCTCTCCTTTGACAAAATAAAGTGCGATTTCAATGCCAAATAAAATTGAGTGGTTTTCATTTACATTCTTAGCAAAATCAGAGAACAAAGAAATTACCACTCAACCAATCAGGTTTATTTCTATGTGTGATAGAACACCAATCAAAATAGGTGTTTTCATTTATTTTTATGGTTTCTTTCCAACTCAAGAAAATAAAACTTAACATAAGAAATTAATGTAAGCATTTCACTTGCCGGAGGAGATGCAGTTTGGCCATTACACTATATAAATTAATATAAAAACTACTGCCATAACAACAACATAAACCCACATATTGAGATGTTTGAAAGGTTAACAGTATAAACTAATTAAAAAAACTTTAAGAGCCTCTACTGTACAAACTTATTTTTCTCTCAAAAACTGAGTTCAATGAACATTAATGATGAAATTTTCCAGCACATGAAACTAAAATAAATCACTTCTTTCCTTTGTTAGTCACTGTTTTAGAATATGCGATAAAGTTTTCAAGAAGGGGAAATATTTTAGATTAATTTTCTTATATAATAATTAAGATTCTAAGCAGAAAAAGTACAATTTCCATTGGAATCAATGATATGGTTTTTAAGAGAGTTTCTAGTATCCATGACAACAGTTGCTTTGACAAGATGTGCATATGGCATTACACTGCCAGCTGGTGTGAACAATGTTTGAACTACTGCATTGAGATGCTGAGCAAACAGAAAAAGTTGCCATGTCTTAACCCTCAGGGAAGGCAGTCATCCCCTGATCAATTATGAAAAGACAGAAAGGAGGGCTGCTACAGTCTGGCTCCAAGCAAGTTTTCTGAGAAGGCAGGCAGACATAGAAACCAAAGTAAACAAACTGAATGCGCTCGCACCATCTCCTAACAACATTGATTTATCTTCCCATAGCAGGATCCGGCGTAGTTTGTAAAGCATACTTTTTGGAGACACACTCACTCAAAAAATCTTCCTTTTTTCTTATTTTAAAATTTTCAAGTAATCACAAGTCAACCTAAATGCTTCTAAGGATGAAACATTCCAGTGAACTTAGGCAATTTTATAATAAAGTTCAGTGTGAATAAAAGACCAAATAAAAATGAATTCCATAAACACTTATCGCAAAACTCAGTTTGAAAAATTTCACTTGATAGTCCAATATTACTTTCTGTTTAAATCACAACTTAAAAACTAACTACAAATGATATTTTTTCAAATGGAAATTACCACTGATTTAGGCTGTGTCAATGTGAAAATCTTGACAAGTAATCAATTACTTTTCCTTTTGGTACCAAATCCACACAAAATTTGCTTAATATTTTTCATATAATTGTTTTCCCGTTTGAGGTCCTTAGTTTATTTTGCATATACTCAGCCTTATTTAGGTTATATTTAATTCTGTTGTTGTTTACTATTTTTCAAGGATTCTAATAAGGGTAGTTCAGAATCTTGAAATTGAAATCATTGAAATAGACCCCCTCATTTTAGCAAATGGGGAAAACAGGACTGTGCTTTGTTCACAGTGTCCAGGCTTCCAGGCCAGAGTACATCCCAGTGTGGGTTACTGTCTGTTCTGTCAAAGGAACTGTTAGATGGCAACGAATAAAACTCTAGCAAAGGAGAATGTATGACAAGAGGGCATACCCATTTATCAGAAACTTAAAGAGGGAACTACAATATAATATTTTATGTTTTCAATTTGTAAATGTTTGAATAGAAAAACTATTACAGAATATATATCATTTTTATGGCTAAGTGTTCCCACCATCCTTGTGTTGGACTTCCATCACACAGTCTACGAAGACATGATGGGGTGCTACAGGCCTGTAACACTCCAATCATTTGACCAGTTATTAGTCATAAACTGAAAAATTCAAAAGCTGGAAAAAACACACCTTAGAAATCGGTTATCCTAGTTTTCACATTTTGTAGACAAGTAATCGAAGAACCAATACTATAATAACTTTATTAAAGTCACAAAGCAGTAACAGAGTCTGGTCAGAAACTCAGACTCTTGTCTGTCAATTCCAAAACCCTATCAATTTCTGCATTACATCCAGTCAACTCAACCGAAACAAGTAACCCAATGGAATGAATATATGCAATGCCCAATAGCTATAGAAAGACACTAGAAAATTAGACATATTAGAATTGCAGCTCATAAACATATTGCTAGGCAAATAGATACATGGGCACTGTTGTTAAAAGAATACTACTAATAATAGAATGCCACAAGCTATTCGGCTAAATTATGCTTCTACTTTTAAAGTATGTGGTTTGCATATGCATTTACATTTATCTTTGAAACAGTCAAGGATAATCTTTCAATACAAAAGCTTATGAAAAAGAACATCTTGCCTATTTCAACATTCTTTTTGCAGCAGTAGAGATTTGCCATAGTAAACTGAGAGGTGGGAGAACAAAAAACAATTCCTATAGATCAGGAATGATTAGAAACTCTTAAGCATAAATCTTTTGCAGGTTGAATTTCAACTGCAGGCATTACATGACACTTTTAATTTCCAGTATTCTGGATAACACTTTAGGACTTAATTTCAGTAAACAATTGCTTAGACACTTTTAGTTCATCTTTGCAATTTATTATTGTAGCTACTCAAAAGAAGAAAGATTATGAGCTAACATTTCCATCAATATAAGGTGTTAGATGTCAAATTACATAGAATATCAATTTACAAATCACTTGTCCACTTAAATTGATAAATAGAAATTTTATATACCAGGATCATTCATAAGGTTCTATAAGCTATTTAAGTATGTATATGATCAACCTCCGCAAAAACAAAAAGTTAATTTAGAACAAAGGGCAAAAGATGTTTGTTTACAAATCTTTCTTTAATATTGTCTGAGCCTGATTCAAACGAACAAGAAAGAGGTTTCTAAGGCAGCCAAACCTATCTAGTTTCCAAAAACAAATTTATTTTAAATTAAGAGTACACTTTCCTTAATGAAGTTATTTAATTATAGGAAAGCTAAAGAAAACTAAGATAGGACAGTTTTAACCTTGGAATCTGATTAAACTAAATATTTTGAAAAGAATAAAAAGCTGTATAATAGATTAAACATATACTTTTGTTGTTGTTGTTAAGTTGCAAGGGTGTGGAAATGCACGTTTTCCAGAATTCATTGCATTTTGCTCTAAAATATTTATTAAAAAGACCATTCTTAATAGTTACTGTGTAATTTCAAATAAAGCACAAATGTTTAAGAAAAGTAAAGTTTAAGCATATTACCTTTCTACAGTAATAATAACTTTATGCTCATTATGAACCTCATAGAAAAAGAATAATTCTAATAACGAGGTTATTATGAGAAATAAGAGTGAAAAACCTTTGTGACCTGTCAGATCAATACTTTTTTCTTCTTGAGGAACACTGAAAACATTACTTTTTTTCCACCTTGAAAAACACAGAAATTGTTTGTGAATAGCTTAGAAAAGCCCAGTTAAACCAAAAACGTTGAGTATTCTAAAGTTTATAAATAACTTCTTTTTTTTTCAAAGTAAATATATGTATATTTGGGGGGAAAACAGACATCATTCATATCTCTCCCCATAAAAATAGGAATACTTAACCTATCAGCCTGTTGCATTTGAGACATTAAAATGAAAAATGACATCTACACCCATTAATATCTTCAATGTATAAACAGCACAGCATGACACATTCTTGAGAGCTGAAGGCCACAAAATCTCTCTGAAACATAAATAACAAAGCACTCAGAAGCATATTTGATGTTGATATTCATCTCTGAGAAAAACACTGCTGCCTAGGCTTTTTATGAAAACAGATGCAGCCCAAATGGATCTCCTGTAATTGGTTTCAGAGAGAGGTTAGAAGAAATGTGATACAAGAAATGATTATGTGGAACAGGCGAAACAAGAATGTTTACATAGACACTCCCTAGTTATACTGACAAAGGGTGTATACTTTGCAGATAACCAGGACAACAACAACAAAAGAATTGCCAGCAGGACAGCCAGAATTTTGCTCTTCATACTCACATATGACATCTTTAACATGTTACTTTAAATGATGAACAAAACATGAGTTTTCCAACAGAATTTCATTTTCTAAGTATTTTCACAATTATGGTTATTAAAAAGTATTTTCAGATCCTCCACAAAGGATATTAATTCCTATTCTGTTTAGTCTCTCCTCATATTATGTTCCCACTAAAAAGAATTTACTGATAAATGTAATCATAAGTATCATAATGCTATTTAATAGAAGAAAATTAATCATCTAATTGTCATAACCTATTTTCAAACAGCAATCTATCAGAGTGAAATGATGCATCTGTAGCTATTGACCTTTCATTTTATCATGCCTGATACATAATTAGACTAAATTTGTTTGGGAGGGAAGCTAATTACTAGAAAATATTTTTGAAAATAATTATTTTTTTTACAGTGTATTTTACATAAAGTTAAAGAATAAATGTGTGGCTATATGGTATTTATATTGAGAACCACTATGGAGGCCAAATTGAGAAGCTAAGATCATTTACTTTATGGTACTATAATAATAGTGAGAAATTCATTGTAAAGCATCCTATTTACCATTCAAATGGCAGGCTATTTTGGCTTAGCATTCATGATGTAAATACAAAATAGGGACTGTCAAGATATTGAATATGTGATGGAGTGGATCCTCAAATCATCCTCAGAATTTATAACAAAGTTCTTAAGGTTCAAATCCAAACCCAGTACTCAGTGTATCCCAGTATATCTCCAAACTTCCAGATGAGCTCAGAAACTCTCCCACAAAATAAGCCTGTGAGTTAACTAAATGATGTCTAAGACAGGTTTTGTTTTTTCAGGTCTAAAGTCATACATTCAGTTCAATGAGATAAATACATTCTCTTCCTCAGAGCTGACATTCTACAGGCTGCAGAAAATAATACTAAGTAGCCTGGTAGTCATATCTTTATTGTCATCATTATTCTGCTAATGATAAGAAATTTCTAATAGAATACTTGTAAAGAAAATTAATATAATCTATAGCAATACTAAATACAATTCTGTTCACATATTAAGGAATTCTACCCAACTTTAAAATTCCCAGTATAAAAGGTAACAAATTTTATTAAAATTGGAACTAATTTTATTAAAATTAATAGTCTTAAAACACCTTTTTTTTTATGGTACATGTTCCATAAATGACATGGTTTATGTGAATTTTCTCCATTATTTTCATTATTTCCCTTTCTGCTATAAAATATTTTGTTATTCTCAAATTACTTTAGATTTATTTTTGTTTCTCACATACTTTAACATTTAACATATTTTTTCTCATTATAAGACCAATAGTCATCTTTTGTTTTGGATTAAAGATTCATTACTGTCATAATTTAAATGGATGTATTAATTATCAACTGAAAATACATGCTAAGAAATTATATCTACAAGTAAACTATTATTTAAATCATATATTCTGGATTTCCCCTGCAATTGAAAAGTAAGATTGCAAAAAAGGTGGCATTGGGAAAATTATCTGTAAAAATAAAACATACCAAAAATTACTTGCAGGTAAAATTTCTTTTTTGCAAGTATGTCCCAGTACCAAGCAAAGAATTAAGCATTGCACATGCACATAGATAGGGGGCGAGCTTACCATCCATTAAAAAACATCTAATTGAATGTCCAAAAGTCATGCAAATATTTTAAAAACATTTCAGGAGTCTATAAGTAAAAGAAATTTTTTTCATTTGGGGAGCTCAGATAAATTTTTTTATAGGGAAATAACATTTGGGTTGAACTTATATGAGAAATGTATCATCTTGTGGAGATGGCAGAACTTGGCCATCTTAGGACGAAGCAAAGAAAATGAAAGAAATGTGGGGTCATAAACAACGAAAAGAATTTATATTGGATAGAACATGTTATCGGCTTAGGCGCTAGAGAAACATCCTGAGACAGATTGGTTGACTGGAGCTAATTATGAATTAACTAAACAATAAGTGGTAAAGGGTCTTGATATTATTGAACAGGTAAGAGACAAATGGTGCTAAATCTGGAAATGATGGGAATAAGTGTAGGCCAGGACAATATTGAAGTCATGTTGTGAAGGATAAATGAGAAGTGATGAAAAGAAGAAGAAAATACATGAGATAGAAAAACCAATGAAGAGGTATGTGCAACTGTCTAAGTAAGGTAATAAGGGTAATAAGAATCACTTTAGTTGAATATAAGAGCCATAAAAGAAATGTAAAAGTATAACTGGCAGGACGTAGTAACTGGGCATGGAGTAAAGTCTAGGAAGGAATAAATAATGACTTCAGAATTTTAAGTCAAGGATAAAAGTAGTTGTACCACTTTTGAAAAGGGGAAAATCAGACCACAAAACCATGATTTTGGAGAGATGATGCTGTTGTTTGCCTGCTGGCAGAATAACCAAGGCTTTTCTTTAATAGATACTAATAATGCAGAGCTCTAGATTGAGGGTAATCAGGCCGACAAAGGATTCCTGAAAGTAAGAGGTTAGCTAATAAGACAGAGGGATATTATTAGATTTCTGATAAAGAGAATAAAGAGAGGAGAAGACTCAAGGCCCAAAACTTGAGAAACATCTACATTTTGTTGAGAGGACATTAAGAGATTAGTGAAAATGAAAGACAATGAATGGAGAGGAGAGCTTAGTCATTGAAGTAAAACAGACCTCTGGAAAAATGTTGAATCTAGGATTATTACATGAGCCAGCAATTCCATTCCTAGCTACATACCCAGGAGAAATAAAAACACTTGTCCACACAAACTGTTGCACATAACACCTAATAAGCAAAAAGTAAAAACAACCAAAATATCTATCAACTGATAAATACATGAATAAACAAAATGTCGTCTTTCCATTGAGTGAAATATTATTCAGCCATACAAGAGAATGAAGCACTGATATATTCTACAGCATGGATGAACCCTGAAAGAATTATGCTGAGTGAAAGAAGTCAGTCCTAAAGATTACACATCGTATAATTCATTTATAAGAAAGGCCCTTAATAGGCAAATCCATAGAGACAAAAAACAAATTAGCTGTTGCTAAGGAGAATGGGGAGTGTGAATATACTAAAAATCACTAAATTGTACACTTTAACAGGATAAGTTGTATGGTATGCAAATTATGCTTCATTAAAGCTGGTAAATATTTAAATGAGAGAATTGTGATGTCAATTGTATCTCAATAAAGCTTGAAAAAAAAGGAAATAAGAAAATATTAGAAAAAAAATTGTAGAAAGAAGGTGGTGTTCTCAAACACCAAAAGCCCAAAGAGGTTAATGAAAGTTCTAAAATGACCTGATCATTTTCATAACCTATTGGTTCCCACAGAGTATTGAATTAGAAGTTAGATTGCACACAATTACTGGGGAATAAATGGAGGAAAACCTTTGCCACGAATACAAACAATCTATACTAATAATAGAGAAATATGCAAATTATCTGTTAAACAGCGTCACCTTGAGACCGGATCAGCAGACTGTGTCTCCACCCTCTGCTCAAGCAGCTTCAAGGCCTGGGGTAAGATAGGATATGATAGGAGGGGATAATAAAGGAAAGCAAGAGGAAGGCAGGCCTTTAAGGGGATAAGACAGGCCTAGAGGAGTAACAGAAATACAAAAAGGGAACAAGAAAAAGACATAGTAATGGAAAAGGGAAAGAAACATGGGGCTGCATACGAGAGAGGGTGACAACTTCGGGGGGAGGGGAGCAAGTGCACCCAGCAAGGTGTGGGGCTGGAGCCCCACGCATATGCGGGAGGAGGGCAGGGGCCCCCAGCGCGGGCTGTTGGCCGGGAGGCAACCATGGGTCTGGGACGGAGTGGTGGACAGTCTGAGGCTTTCTGGGTAGAGGCACTCCTGCTTTGTGGCAGCAGCAGCACCTGGGCCACGTGGGCCTTGGCCACCCTCGTTGGGCCAGGCATCCAGGGCAGGGAATGGGAGCAGGACAGTGGCAGGGAGGCCGGGGAAGGGGGTGCGGGCGAGCACCTGGCCGGGACTGAGCCCTGGGCTGGGGTTAAGGCTACCCTGAATGGAAGCTTTAAGAAGGGAGGGAGAGAGGGAAGAACTTTATAAAGGAGTCAGTAGAGAGCAGAGTTAAAGAAGGAAAGAGGATGTATGAGTGAACTGTAGGAGCTATAATGAAAATCAAGTATAGTTGTGTACTGGGGACAGATTTTAAAAGTAGGAGTCAGAAAAAAAAACACACAGATAAATGACAGTGAATAATTAGGCAGGTAGATAGATAGATATTAAAACAGTGGAAGTAAGTAGAAAAGAATGTATGGGAAAGGTAGGATGAGAGAGAAAGAGGGAGGGAAGAAAAGTTTTGAAGGGGAGCCAGTAGAGCTTAAAAGGAAAATGGGAAGAAGGAAGAAATGGGGGAGGGAGTAAAGCAGGTCCAAGGGAGGAAGTGAAGAAAAAAATTAAGGTGGAAAGGAAGGAAAAGGGGAGGTTGGGAAGGGGTAAAGATAAAGGTAAGAAGGAATGTGGGGAGGGAGGGAAGGTAGGAGAAAGATGGGAAGAAGGATGATGGAACAGAAGTAGGAAATAAGGAGGAAAGAAAAGTTTATAAATGATGAGTCAGTAGGAAAAAGTGTTACATAAAGGAGAGAGAAAATATTGTGTGAGAGGGAGAAGCCAATAAGGAAGTCAAATACAATTGTGTGTGAAGGGGATAAGATTTAAAAAAAAAAGTTAATAGGGGTGACCAGGCTGGTAGGAGAGGGTAGTTAGGAGTTACCAGACCAGCAGGGGAGGGCATTTAGGGGGATCAGGCAGGCAGGCAGAGTGGTTAGGGCAAGCAGGCAGGTGAGTGGTTAGGAGCCAGAGGTCCCGGATTTCAAGATGCCAGTTGGATATCCTCCCAGGGGTCCCAGATTGGGCCAGATTGGAGAGGGTGCAGGTCGGGCTGAGGGACACCTCCCTCCCCCATGCACAAATTTCATACACCAGACCTCTAGTTCTTTTATAAAATCTGTGGAGACCAAAATAAAAGAGACTCTGGTTTGAGGACTTTGGTTTGTTTGTTGTTTCAAATAAAGAAAACCTGATGATGAGCTACAGATCAGGAGAAACTGAAGTTGTAACATAGACTTGAGAAAGTCACTAACGGGGATGGAAAAGGCCTAACTGGAGCATCTGGAGTAAATGAAAGTTTTGTGGGAGCAGAAACATCAGCCTCTGTAACAGGTTGAGGGGAGGAGAGGTAATGTTGCCATGCAGCGGTAGGAAGAGGAGAAAGTTCACAATGATGGTCTCAACTCAGGAAGCTAAGGAAGGGTGGTTATCCAGAGAGACTGAAATTGCTGGAGAAACAAGGTGATTCCTCACTTTTCTATCCCTGTACTGAGAAATACAGCTGGTGGAGTAAACATTGATATTTAAAATGTTGGAGTATGACATGTGTTCCCACAGACACTGGTGACCTAAATATATGAGTGTCTTCTGCAATGCTGCCGCCGGACCAAATAAGGAGCTGCCTACTTTTCCACTGCTGCAAGCGGAAGTCATACTGCTCAGTCAGATTCTCTCTAAGCTTTCAACCTGGCCAAAAAGCCTGGCACCTCCAGTCACAGCAATATGTGGTGTGCTATTGTGCATTCTGAAAAACACAACAGCAACAACAAACGGTTATCTTCAGTTTTTTAAAAGACTTCAAAATAAAATACATGTATATATTTATTGTGCAATTAGGAGAGAAAATATGATATAATGGTATTACCCAGATTTCAGAAGACATCCTTCTGCCTGTTTAGTTGAGGAACTTGGACTACAGTACTTACTTAATCACAATAAGCCTTAATTTTCTTGTCTCTCAAATGCAGTTAGTAACATTTACCTTTGCATATAGGCGATTGCTGAATCAGAGAAGATAATATATTTTAAAATATTTTAAAAGCTAAAGTATAAAGTAGTATTATTTCAAGTGAAAACTTGAAATTACTATATATAATTCCTCCAGTGGGTATGTTCTTGCATGTATAAGTACTGGTCAATTGAGACTGACTCTTGATTTTTTTAGCTTTATAGTGACTTTTATAAAGAGATATATGCATTTTAACTAATGGGCCTGGAATACTGTAATTACTAAAAATTTACCTCAATACTTATTTCGTTTTTCACAGTCTGTTCAAGTAGAAAAATGTCCCATTAGCTAGGAAGCATACCTGAATAGCTTTATGTTCTATCATACTTTACAAAGTTGTATTTTAATCTCCTTTGAGACTGAGTGAAAGAGTTTATACCTATATGAGTGTTCTGGTCAGCTACACCCCTTTCCTCCCCAGGTCATCATCACCACATCTGCATGAGTATACACATACACTACATACTCTATGTTACAGGATCATCTGCCTCAAGGATCTGTTAAGTATGTATAATAAGAAAGATAAAAAGTATAGTTAGGATCACCACAGTGCACTGCCGAAAAGTGCTGTATTCCATTAAAAATAAGTACAAAAAGTGGCTATGGGGTTTCAGCAAAAATGAAAAGGAAGAAAAAGAGAACTAATGTGCATTAAGTGCTCATTGTATGCCAGTATAATTCTAAATACTGGATATGCTACTTCATTTCACTCCTAGAGCACCCTCCTTCTATCAGAGATGCCTACACTGAAGCGCAGTGTTTGTGTTATATGGCCAAGCTGCTTCACATGTCCTTGAAATGGCACAGAGATCTGAACGACGCTCTGCCTGATCTTGAAGCTCACGCCCTTTCTATAAGGAATAGTCAAGAAGGGCATATCATGGAAGAAACTTTTATACAGTAAAAGGCTTAAGTAAAAACCTTCTCGGGGCATAAAGAAAACAAAATATATTCCAAGTCACTCAAATGACATTACTAATTATGTCAGATAAACCAACATGAAGAATCCCAAGATCTTAATAACATTTCATGAGGAGAATTAGACATAAAAGCTTACATACTAAAGGGAATTTACTATCCTTAAAAAAATAGTGTATTTGAAGTTATTAAGCACTGGATTCAGGATGTTGGTTATAGACAAGAAACCAATATTAAAGATGTTAACTTTTTTAATAGAGAGAGAGGAAGGGAGAGGGATAGAGAGATAGAAACACTGATGAGAGAAACATCATCGATTGGTTGCCACCTGCACACCCCCTACTGAGGATCTGGAATAGCTTCCTGCAACTGAGACACAGATGAGAAAAATGCAAAACTTTGTTTCTCTGTTCCCCCCTCTCCTCCCTCAGCAAGGATGAGAATCTGTAGCCAGGAACCCGGAGGCAAAGACTATGACCCCGCCTGGCACCAAGGGGAGGAAATACTACAGCAAATCTAAAGGAAAGAGCCTTGAGGCAGAGCACCTCTGCTTAGGTAACCCAGAAGCTAACTAAACTAGTCCCAGAGGTGGAAAGAGAAGGTGAGAACAAAACCATCTGAGAAGAGAGAGTGCTTGATTAGTTCAGGGGCAGACACAATGGGTGCAGAACCTCTGAGGAAAAGCCCCTAAAGCTAAGTTTAGAGTGTTCCTAGAAACACACTGACAGAGTCGCCAGAGGCTTCAGAAATTCCAAGTTCTGTTTTTTTTAAATTTTTTTCTTTATTGATTAAGGTATTACATATGTGTCCTTATTCCCCCATTGCCCCCCACTCCCCATTCATGCCCTCACCCCTCCCCCATGTCTGTGTCCATTGGTTAGGCTTATATACATGCATACAAGTCCTCCAAGTTCTAATCCCAGCACCATTCCAAGTTTCCCGAAGACCTCATCTCTGTCAATGATGAATTCTAAATAAATTCCTTCTTCCCTGATTAAAATTTACTAAAGAGTGAAACATAAAACTCATTGAGGAGGGGAAATACTAATCCCTGACAACCAGTCTGCTAATGATGCACTGCAATTATTCAAAAAATATTGAATGAATGAATAAATGGAGGTAAGAATGCTCTTTATATTAAAATGGATTATATTAGGCTGAGTTATTCAGAAGGTAAATAATAAGGAACATACACGCATGTGCAATACATTTTTAAACTAATTAGCAAAGATAGATTGTAGAAATCTTGGGCAAATTCACTTTAGGGAGGAACCCAGGGTTTTTCCAGTTTATGTTCCAGCTATTATGGAGCTTAGGTTAGATTATTTTCAGCATATAAAGTGGTAAATTGTAGTTATTATAAGACTAGAGGCTCGGTGCATGAAATTCATGCATGGAGGGGGTGTTGTCCCTCAGCCCAGCCTGCACCTTCTCCAATTTGGGATCCCTCTCACAATCCAGGACTACTGGTTCCCAACTGCTTGCCTGCCTGCCTTCCTGATTGTCCCTAACCATTTCTGCCTGCCAGCCTGATCACCCCCTAACCACTCCCCTGCCAGCATGATAGATGCCTAACTGCCCTCCCCTGCTGGCCTGGTCCCCCTCAACTACCCTTCCCTGCCAGCTTGGTCCCCTCCAACTGCCCTTCCCTGCCAACCTGGTCACCCCTAACTGCCATCCCCTACCAGCCATCTTGTGTCCACATGGGGACAGCCATCTTGTGTGTTGGAGTGATGGTCAATTTGTATATTACTATTTTATTAGATAGGATATGGATAATATCACAGCTTCAGAAATACAAAATAGAAGGTCCCAGAAAAGCTGCTTTTAGGAAATGACTTGATAAGAAATAAAATTCCTAATGGTGACATTCTAATGTCTTCATTATCTCTCCCTCCCACCCCACACCCCCCCCCCCGCCCACTACCATGATGAGACTTAGGACTAGGAAGAGTGGGAGAAAAGAAATATTTCTCAGTGTCAATAGCCCACATGCTGAATATATATATCAAATCCAAATCCAAGGAGCAAGTTTTGGCATCCTGGTTTTGCACAAGCAGTAAAAAAATCTAAATCATCAGATAATCTTACTTGTTAGGTGAATACACTTAATTATCCTTAATATCTAGTATTATAAGCTCTTTAAGGGCTAGAAATGTTTCCCTCTCTTTTTTTCCTTTTCTTTCACTTTTTATAAAAATGAACTCTATTGCAGTATAGTTTGCATCCAATAAAATTGTATGCTTTTAACATTTTAACAGGAAGTTACAAACATTTTACATCTTACACAACTACAGTGCAATATCAAAACTAGGAAATTAATATTGGTACAGTATAGGTGTATACACTTTATCACATATTTAAATTCATGTAACCACTACGTCAATCAAGAGGCAGAAGTGTTCCATCACCACAAAGACCCCCTTTAGAGTCAGACTGTTCTGTGTTGGCCTCAGCCTATGGTCAGTGATACTATGAGCTGAAAATGCCTGGGGCACTCCCTGAGCCTGTACTACTGGTGTGAACACCCAGGCATTTCTCCCTTCAGAGCCAGAGTTGTGGCTGAGCTGGTCCTTGGTTCTTATAAGACACACCACAGCAACAGCCATCAGTAAACTTTGAAAAGACAAGATTTATTACTCACTAGTCCTGAAGGCTACAAGGCACACCTAGGACCAGAAAGTGAGGCCATGGGAAAGAAGGGAACCAGAGAGGGAGGGAAAGAGGGAGAAGGAGGAGGAGGAGGAGGAGGAGGAAGAGGAGGAGGAGAAGGAGAAGGGGGAGGGGGGTGAGGGGGGAGGAGGGGGAGGAGGAGAGAACACTGACCTGGGGATCTGCCTTTATTGGGGTTGAGGGTGTGTTGCCTAGGTTTTCTTAGGTTCATGCTTTCAGAAATTAATGGCCTCATAGACTGTGTTAGGAAGTATTGCCTCTTCATTTTTTGGAAGAGTTTGAGAAGGATATGTTTTATTTTTTATTTTATTTTATTTATTTTTTAAATAAATTTTTATTCAGATTATTACAATTGTTTCTCCTTTTTCTCCCCATAGCTCCCCTCCACCCAGTTCCCGACCCACCTTCTGCCCTTACCTCCCCCCCCCCCCCCCGCACTGTCCTCATCCATAGGTGTACGATTTTTGTCCAGTCTCTTCCCGCACCCCCCGGTACCCCTTTCCCCCTGAGAATTATCAGTCCACTCCCTTTCTGTGCCCCTGATTCCATTATATTCACCAGTTTATTCTGTTCCTCAGGTTTTTAATTCACTTGATTTTTAGGTTCACTTGTTGATAGATATGTATTTGTTGTTCATAATTTTTATCTCTTCCTCTTCTTAAAGAATACCTTTCAACATCTCATATAATATTGGTTTGGTGGTGATGAACTTCTTTAGCTTTTTCTTATCTGTGAAGCTCTTTATCTGCCCTTCAATTCTGAATGATAGCTTTGCTGGGTAGAGTAATCTTGGTTGTAGGTTCTTGCTATTCATCACTTTGAATATTTCTTGCCACTCCCATCTGGCCTGCATACTTTCTGTTGACAAATCCGCTGACAGTCGTATGGGTGCTCCCTTGTAGGTAACTAACTGTTTTTCTCTTGCTGCTTTTAATATTTTCTCTTTGTCTTTTGCTCTTGGCATTTTAATTATGATGTGTCTTGGTGTGGTCCTCTTTGGATTCCTTTTGTTTGGGGTTCTGTGCACTTCCTGGATTTGTAAGTCTATTTCTTTCACCAGGTGGGGGAAGTTTTCAGTCATTATTTCTTCAAATAGGTTTTCAGTATCTTGCTCTCTCTCTTCTGGCACCCCCATAATTCTGATGTTAGTATGCTTGAAGTTGTCCCAGAAGCTTCTTCCACTATCTTCAACTTTTTGAATTCTTTTTTCTTTTTGCTTTTTCAGTTGAGTGTTTTTTGCTTCTTTGTAATTCAATTCTAGACTTGATTCTTGCGTTTCTCTAGTCTGTTTCTCTAGTCTCTGGTCCTTTTTCATACCTTTGAGGGTCTCATTATATTTATCGGCCTTTTCTAGGATATTCTTGGAAAGCCTTATAACTGGTTTTGAATTCTATATCCAGTCATTTGTTTTCCTCCATTTCTTTAGTTTGTGATCTGTTTCTTTGTTGCCGCACTTTCACTGCTTCCCTGGTTTGGTAGGGTAGCTTTGTGTGCTAGGTTTCCTATATGGCCCAGTGGGTTGGCCTCCCAGTTACCTGAGGTGGACACTCTTGGTGCATCCCTTTGTGGACTGTGTGTACAGCCTTGTTGTAGTTAAGTCTTGATTGTTGTTGGTATCACTGGGAGGAATTGACCTCCAGGCCAGTTGGCTGTGAGGATCAGCTATGTCTACACTGGGAGAAGTTCGGTCCTGAAGACAGCCTTATAGGATTAGACTTGCCAAACTGCAAAACCCTCTGTGCTCAGCTTGGATGGGGTGGAGTCTCAGGGCGGAGCAGACAGTCTTGGCTTCCCGTCAGCCCTGCCCTTTTGCAAGGGTGCACGTGCCTCCAGATCTTTTCTTTCCCTGGCTCCCGAGCCTCCGCCTGAGAGTCCAGATTCCCCCCCAGCAAGTGCATGGGTCTCCAGGGGCTCGCCTAGAACTGGGGTTCAGTGCAGTCAGAACTGGGGTTCAGTGCAGTCAGGAGCTTCCAACTCCCACTAGGGAAAGCCTGTGACTTTGTGCGCACTGGCACGCACCTCCAGACCCCCTCCCCCGGGCATCCGAGTCTCCGAGTGCCTTTCTCTCTACCTGACAGTCCAGGGTCCCCCTGTATGAGCCTGGGTCCATGGGGTTTTGCCTGGAACTGGGGTTCAGTGCAGTCGGGGGCTTCCTTCCCCCTCCCACCAGACAAAGTCAGCCAGGCTCTCAGCTGCCCTTCCTCTCTGCGTGCACAAAGACCCTTTGCAGTACCTCAACCCTTTGTCATTCCTCCAATTCTCTGTGAGCTTTTCTCTTTCCTTCTAGTTGTAGAATTTCCACTCAGCCAGCTTTCCTGTGGTTCTGGATGGTGTCTGTTCTGTCTTTTAGTTGTAGTTTTGAAATTGTTGTGCGAGGCAGCGGTTTAGGTGCTTACCTATGCCACCATCTTGGTTTCTCTCTGAGAAGGATACATTTTAAGTCTCCTTTGAATGTTTGCTAGAACTCACTGGTGAAGTCTAGACTTTTGTTTTGTGGGAGATTTTTGATGGTTGTTTCAATTTCCTCATTGCTGATTGGTCTATTTAGATTTTTTAATTCTTCATGATTTAGTCTAGGAAGGTTATATATTTCTAGGAACTTATCCATTTCTTCGAGGTTATTGAATTTGGTGGCATATAGTCTTTTATAATATTCTAGTATGATCCTCTGTATATCTGTGATGTCTGTGGTGACTTCCTTTCATTTCTTATTTTATTTATATGAGTCTTTTCCCTTTTTTCCTTAGTGTGTCTCATCAGGAGTTTGTCAATTTTATTAATCTTTTTCAAAGTAGAGCTCTTTTTGTTTTATTTTTTGTAGAGTTTTTTGTTCTTTATTTCATTAAATTTTGCTCTAATTGTTATTATTTCCTTTCTTTAGCTGACGTTCGGTTGCTTTTGTTTTTCTTTTTCTAGAACTTTAGGATGTGCTGTTAGGTCGTTTACTTAGGATATCTCTTGTTTATTGCGATAGGTCTGCAATGCTATTCACTTCCCTCTTGCTACTGTTTTTGCTGTATTCCAGAGGTTTTGATATGTTGTGTTGTCATTCTCATTTGTTTCTATATGTCAGCTAAACCAACATGAAGAATTCATAAAGCTTTTTATCTCATCTTTTATTTCTTCTTTGACCCAGTCATTTTTAGTAGTAAGTTTTTTTAGTCTCCATGAATTTGTGGATTTCTTTGCTTCCTTTTAGCAGTTGATTTCTAATTTCAAGACATTGTGTTCAGAAAATATGCTTGGTATAATTTCAATCTTCTTCTGAATTTGTTGATGCTAGTTCTGTGACCCAACATTGTGGTCTATCCTTGAGAATGGTCCATGTGCACTGGAAAAGAATGTATAATCTGATGTTCTGGGATAAAATGTTCTGGAATTGTCAATTATGTCCATTTGGTCTAGTGTTTCATTTAAGGCCATTATTTCTTTATTGATGTTCTGTTTGGTTGATCTGTCTAGAGCTGTCATTGGCATATTAGGGTCTCCAACTATGATTGTGTTTTGATCTGCTTCCCCCTTTAGTTCTGTGAGTAGTTGTTGTATATATTTCGGTGCTCCCTGGTTGGGTGCATATATATTAAGAAGTGTTATGTTTTCTTGATGTAGTGTTCCCTTTAGCATTGTAAAGTGTCCATTTTTGTCTCTTATTATCTTTTAATCTATTTTGTTATATATAAATATGGCTACACCTGCTTTTTTGTGGATGTTATTTGCTTCAAGAATAATTTTCCACCCTTTTACTTCGAATTTACCTTTGTTACCTCTGTTAGGTAGAATATGGTTGGGTTTTGTTTTTTATCCACTCTGCTATTCTGTGCCTCTTCACTGGTGAATTCAGACCATTTACATTTAGGGTAATTATTGATGTATGAAGATTTCTTATAGCCATTTTATATTTTGTTTTCTGGTAACTCTGTGCCTCCATTGGCGGTCAGCATTTTCCTTCCTTCTCGTTTGCCCATTTATTCCTAATGCCCACCTTTAGGTGTTTCAGTGTGTAGGTCTCTCAGGCATGCATCTGTGTTGAGCAGGGACTTCTTCATTGAATTATAGATAGTTAACTTGTTGAAATGTCAGGAGAAGAGGAAAATATGCACCCTTATTCTGTCATTCCTCTGACGTCACTTAGAAATGTTTCTAAAAATCTTTATGTCCCCAAGAGTGCACGTGGGATATGAATGGGAAAGAAAACATGAGCCATATATATGATGTCTACAAGAGACCCATCTAGAATAAAAGACTCACACAGGATCAAAGTAAAGAGATAGGAAAAACTACAACATGCAAATGGAATGAAAAAAACAAAATAAAGTTAACAATACTTATATCTGACAAAATAAACTTCAAACATAGGCCATAACAAGAGACATAGAAGGTCATACATATTACTAAAGGAATTGATCCTCCAAGAGGATATAACCTTAGTAACCATATGTGCACCCAATATAGGAACACATAAATGTAAAAGCAAAAAAACAAAAAAAAAACTCTTGGAAGATATTAAGAGAGAAATATACAGCAATACAGTCATACTAGGAGACTTTAACACCCCACTGATTTCACTGGTAGATCTTTCAGACAACAGTGACCCTAAATGACACACTAGATCAGATGGATCTAATTGACATTTACAGAACTTTTCACCCCATAGTTTCAGAATATACATTCTTCTCACGTACACATAGAACATTCTCAAAGCTAGACCACATGTTCAGAGACAAAACAAGTCTCTACAAGTTCAAGACTGAAATAATATCAAGCATTTTCTAGGATCACAGTGACATGAAATTAGAAATCAACTGCAGTAAAAACACTCCAAAACATTCAAATACATGAAGGCTAAATAGCGTGTAATTAAACAATGAATGGGTTAGGAATGAGAACAAGAAAAAAAAACAAAACTTCCTGGAAACAAATGAAAATGAAAGCACAACAACCCAAAATCTATGAGACACAGCTAAAGTCTTAAGAGGGGAAGTTCATAGAATACAGTTTTACCTCAAAGAACAAGGAAAAGTATTAATAAACTATCTAACCCTACAAATTAAAGAACAACAATAATGGCCTAGCAGGGATCTTCAAACTACGGCCTGCGGGCCACATGCGGCCCGCCAAGGACATTTATCCGGTCCGCCCGGTGCCGCTGCCTGTCCTGCTTAGCAGCTGACTCATCCTGGGCCCGCAGTGCACATAGGAATTTGTTCATAATTTTTTTTTAAACTATAGTCCGGCCCTCCAACGGTCTGAGGGACAGTGAACTGGCCCCCTGTTTAAAAAGTTTGAGGACCCTTGGTCTAGAGTAAGTAGAAGGAAGAAAATAATAAAGGTCAGAGCAAAAATAAATGATATAGAGACTAAAAAACAGACACAAAAAAACACAAACAATAGAAAAGATCAATAAAACCAACAGCTCATTCTTTGAATAAGATAAAAAAGATTGATGAACCATTAGCCAGACTTATCAAGAAACAGAGAAGAACAAAATAGAATCAGAAACAAAAGAGTTGAAGTTAACAACTGACACCAAAAAATGCAAAGGATGCCCTAACTGGTTTGGCTCAGTGGAAAGAGCATCGGCCTGCGGACTGAAGGGTCCCAGGTTCGATTCTGGTCAAGGGCATGTGCCTTAGTTGTGGGCACATCCCCAGTGCGGGGTGTGCAGGAGGAAGCTGATCAATGTTTCTAGCTCTCCCTTCCTCTATATGAAAAATCAATAAAATATATTTTAAAAAAATACAAAGGATTATAAGAAAATATCACAAACCATGGTATGTCCACAAATTGGACAATTTCTAGAAACATACAATGTTCAAAAACTAAATAAGAAAGAACCAGAACATCTGAATAGAGTAATAACAACGGATGAAATTGAAGCTATAATGAAAAACAAATAAACAAACAAAAAAACTCCCAGGAAACAAAAGTCTTAGACCACATGTCTTCACAGGTGAATTTTACCAAACATTCAAAGAACACCTACCCTCCTCAGACTATTACAAAAAAATTCAAGGGGAAAGAAGACTTCCATGCACTTTTTATGTGGTCAGTATTATCCTAATTCCAGATAAAGACATTTCAAAGAAAGAAAATTACAGGCCAATATCTCTGATGAACACAGATGCCCAAATCATCTACAAAATATTAGCAAATCGGATTCAGCAAAATATTGAAAAGATTGTCAACCATGAGCAAGTGGGATTTATCCCAAAGACATAGACTGGTATAATATTCGCTAATCAATAAATGTGATATATCACCTAAACAAAATAAAAGATAAAAATCATATGACCTTATGATCAGAAAAAGCATTTGACAAAATCAGCACTAATTTTTGATAAAAACTCTCAAGAAAGTGGAAATAGAAGGGTCATATTTCAACATAATAGAGGTAAAATATGACAAAGCTACGGCAAACAATATACTTAATTGGCATAAACTAAAAGTGTTTCCTCTAAGAACAGGGACAATACAGGGATGTCTGCTTTCACCACTCTTATTAAACGTAGTACTGGAAGTCTTAGCCATAGCAATCAGACAAGAAGAAGAACTAAGAGATATCCAAATTGGAAAGGAGGAAGTGAAAATGTCTTTATTCGCAGATGACATGATATTGTACAAAGAAAACATTAAAGACTCCATCAAAAACTGCTAGATTTAATAAATGAATTTGTCAAAGCAGCAGGATCCTAAATGAACATCCATAAATTGATGGCATTTTTATCCTATATAATAAAAGCCTAATATGCTAAGCATCTGGTCAAGAGGTCAGCCGTTCAACCAATCAAAGTGTAATATGCTAATGATATGCTAAGGCTGCTCAACCACTCGCTATGATGTGCACTGACCACTAGGGAACAGATGCTCTGACCGGTAGGTTAGCTTGCTTCTGGGGTCCAGCCTATTAGGTCTGAGTGAGAAGGGCCGGACATGCCCTGGAGCCCTCCTGTGGTCCCTCCCTGGCTCTCGTGACCCTCCCCAGCCCTAATCATGCACCGGTGGGGTCCATTGGCCTGGCTTGCACCCTCTCACAATCTGGGACCCCTCAGGGAATGTTGGAGAGCTGGTTTCGGCCCTATCCTTCAGGCCAGGCTGAGGGACCCTACTGGTGTGTGAATTTGTGCACCCAGCCTCTAGTATACTAATAATGAACCAAGGAGGTAAAAGACCTGAACTTGGAAAGCTATAAGACACTGAAAAGAGAAACAGAGGAAGATACACACATGGAAGAAATACTGTGTTTGAAGTCTATTAATCCCTATTAAATTACCAATAGCATATTTCACAAATCTAGAGCAAATACTCCAAAAACTTATATGGAACCAAAGAAGACCCCAAAGAGCAATAGCAATCCTGAGAAAGAAGAAAAAAGAGGGATCACAATACCAGATATTAAATTATAATACAAAGCCATTGTAATCATAATAGGTATTGGAACAAGAACAGTCACCCATAGATCAATGGAACAGAACAGAGAAGCCAGAAACCAACCCAAGCCATTACACTCAATTAATATTTGACAAAGGAGGCAAGAGCATACAACAGAGTCAAAACAGACTCCTCAAAAAATGCTGTTGGGAAAATTGGACAGATACATGCAAAAAAAAAAAAAAAAGAAACTAACTCACCAACTTACACCATACACAAAAATAATCTCAAAACAGATAAAAGACTTAAGTGTTAAGTTGTGAACCCATAAAAATCCTAGAAGAAACCATAGGCAGCAAAATCTCAGATACTTCTCATAGCAATATGTTTGCTAGTACATATCCTAAGGCAAGGAAAACAAAGGGAAAAATGGTACTACATCAAAATAAAAAGCTTCTATACCGCTAAAGAAACCATCAACAAAATGCAAAGGTATTCCATTGTATGGGAGCACGTATTTACCAATGATACATCTGATAAGGGGTTAATTTCTAAAATATATAAAAAACTCATACAACTTAACAAAAGGAATACAAATAATCTGATTAGAAAATGGGCAAAGAACCTACATAGACACTTTGGATATACAGATGGCCAAAAGACATGAGGAAAAATGCTCAAAGTCACTAAACATCTGAGAGATGCAAATTAAAATGACATTGAGGTATCATCTCAGACTGACCAGAATGTCTACCATCAACAAATCAACAAATGACAAGTGCTGGAGAGGATGTGGAGAAAAGGGAAGCCTAGGATACTGCTGGTAGGAATACAAATTGGTGTAGCCACTGTGGACGACAGTATGTACTTTCCTCAAATAATTAACAATGAAACTGCCATTTGACCCAGTTATCCCACTTCTAGGAATATATCCTAAGGAACCTGAAACACCAATCAGAAAGAATATATACACCCTTATGTTCACAGCAGTGCTATTTACAATAGCAAAGATCTGGAAATAACCCAAGTGCCCATCAGTAGTCTATAATAATAAAATTGTAATATGCTAATTAGAGCAGACGGCTGAACAGTGGAACGACTGTCCCACGATCTCCCGGATGAAGCTGGGGCTGCGAGGGCGGAGGCTGCAAGGGCCAAGCCCCTTTCACAAACTTCATGCATCAGGCCTCTAGTGAATCAATAAAAAAGCCTCGGTACATGTACACCATGGAATACTATGCAGCAGTGAAAAATAAGGATCTCTTACCCTTTGAGACAGCATGGAGGGACCTGGAGAGTATTATGCTAAGCAAAATAAGCCAGTCAGAGAAAGACAAGTATCACATGATCTCACTCATATGTGAAATCTAATGAACAAAATAAACTGACAAACAAAATAGATCCAGAGACATGAAAGCATGCAACACACTAACGGATCGCTGAAGGAAGGTGGGGGCAGGGGGGAAAATTTTGCTTACATAAAAAGTTAGTAATTTTCATGTTTTTCCAGATTCAGTTACCTACAAAATTAGAATTCTACTAAAACCTTTTTTCTATTTACTAATGTCCATGTACACCTAAAGTAGTAGTGTGTGTGAAAGAATAACCAATTTAGTGCTGGCTGATGTGGCTCAGTTGGTTGGAGTGTCGTCTTGTGCACTGAATGGTTTGCAGTTTGATTCCTGGTCAGGGCACATACCTAGGTTGTGGGTTGGGTCCCCAGTTGGGAGTGAGGATTTAAAAAAATAACCTATTTAAGCAAAGAAAAAACAGTTGTTTTGAATTAAAAAAAAAAAAAAAACCACAAAAATAAATTTCAAATTCTTCAAAGCACACAATTACTTCCAATTCTTAGAAAGCTCATTTTCATTTAATGTAATCTCGTCTGATATTTACATTTTTCCAACTTTTTTCCAATTCTAAGTAATATTTCAATAATCTCCTCTAATTCAACCTTGAAATTATCTCCCTAAAAGTTTAATTTTGAGAACAAATCTTATTCAGATTTTAAATTTTGATTCATTATTATAGTGCTCCCCCAGAAAAGGCTGTACCCATTTGCAGGTCTACCCTACTGTATGAGAACGCCCATCCCATCAACACTGTGTGTTATCACTCTTTTTTAGTCTTATTAAAGCTAACAGGCAAAAATATTTCATTTTATTATTTTTGCCTTATTAACAATTGATGTTTTAAAAATATCTATCCATGTGGATATTTTTATAATCTCACTTAGAATTTGATGGACCATTGCAGCAGATACTTCACTCCTTCACTCATTCAAGTAGTATTGATTGTCTTTATTCTTTGTTACATACTGCACATGAAATGTGGACAAGTTAGGAAATGTTCTTGTCCTCTCAAAGTTTGCAATTTAATCATTCACAAGTGTTGCTTTTAGGGGTTTTTAATTATTATTGTATTAGACACTATAAGACACAGATCACCAAATTTCATTGGTCATGTTCTGCCTTTGAAATTAATTACTCACAATATGGTACATAAAAATAATGTAAGGAATTCATCAAAAAATATGAAAGTTCCACATGGTGTGAACTCCATGTGGCTGGTAATTAATAAGAAGGATTATGTTTTTAATTATGAAAAAGTAATGTCACTGCATTCTAGAAGCAATATTTTTCTGTAAGGTTTGAGATAAAAAATTATAAAAGGCAAATTACCCAGATGATTTTATCCTGTCACAGACTGTGCTAAAGTTTCTTTCAAAAGTGGCTTCCTTTTTTTTTTTAATACATAAAGCTTCTGCCCAGAGGAGTAAGCTATTTAACCACACATTTTAAAGAAAAGTGCTTTCCAATTTAATGTTTCTCCTCTTTAAATTAATCATTTTTTGCTTGTTATCAAATAGGAAGCATAGGAGGAAATACGTATATAAAGATGAATAGTTAAACTGGAAATTAAAACTTTATTTCTGAGGGTCATGCTGGGAAGACGCTTTGCATTCTTGGAGAAATCCCACTTGGCCTTTGCTCAAAATGGCACTCTTCTCCCAGTGCCTCAGAAGATATTAAATCTCTCACAAAAGGCAGATTTTGTTGCCCCTCACAAAGGCTTCTTATGATTGCAGAATGATCTATTTAAGAACCGTATACCTTCTCATGGAGGATACCTTTTGACACTCTCATAATTATCTTCATTTACATACTGGCATCCAGCAGACCACGCACCAGTGTGAAACAATAAACTGTGATTGCTCTGATATCTCTATGTTGAAGTTAAGCCGTTACCCTGAATCCTAAGACATGCTATTGTGAAGTCCCCTGGCATTTCTACTGCTATTGCTCATATGTTGTTATAGGAGAATGTTCCCTGCCAGAATCCTCTGGCAGAAACTCAATTTCGGAGTCCAATACTAATCCATTACAAAGTCGACAACAGCTGGGACACTGGTATACACAAATGAGTCATTCTGAAATTGGAGGGCAAATCCAAAATATACACTCAGGACCTTCTTGTAATTCCATAGCCATGGAAATAACTGAAAAAAAGGGGAATCTTTTCAACATCTCACCCTGCCCACACCCAATCAGATCCTCACAATTTGAATCTCCATGGTAGTGCTACCTCCTGTGCTCCTCTTTCAAATAATTGTTTTTAAAGGTCTCAACTATGTCATCTTTAATGGAAGGGATAACATAAGGAATGCCTTGAGCACACCTGTCCACAGGATAGTCACCTTTTTTGAAATAAGAAGATGCTCCAAAGATGAGTTAAATGAGAGGCACCAGGGAAGAAGCATGGGTTGAACAGAAGCATAACACAAAGTAAGAAGGGTGATGGTGATTGAAAATAGTGACAAAGAGCAAAGAATGATATCAAGAATTAATGAAATGACCAACTCCAATTCCTTACAACTTAATAGACTGTTGGGGTCAAAAATGCTGTTACTGTTCTGTGAAGCTCTTGGAAAACTACCTTTATTACATTGTAGTATCTGTATAATATTTCACTGTCAAGTGCTATTTCTGCTATGTTAACCAATTCCTGTATGAGGAAAAAATATGAAAAGTATGTCATATGCAAGGAAAATAAGAACATATTTAAATTATAAATGTATTTGAATATTGATGGCTACCTTGTTAATTTACAAATATTGTGTGAAGTATTAGAGATTGAAATGATCATATTTCAAAATACATATTTAAATTTATTTTGTAATTCTGTATAGACTGTGAAAAGGAGAAAAACAACATTTATAGACATACAAATATAATAGATGTTCTTTCCCTGGGTTACCTGAAGATGTTTTTTAAAATCAAATTAAAATGATAAATTTTATACTCATGTGTAACCACATGACACAAATTTTTTGATTACTAGAGATAAATCGTAGTAATTTTAGTCTCAATTTTGCTTTAAAATAGAGAATTGTTTATCATTTGCTATATAACCTTTGCTCACAATCTATAAGAAAGGATAATTTAACATTGAATAGTCCCACTAAATATTAAAAAAAAACATACCTCAATTATATTAGATTAAAAATCAGAACTTCTTAGCTGCAATTTACCTTTAAGTAGAAATTACTTACTTTACAGATTTATGTTTAAACTAGAGGCCCGATGCACGAAGATTCATTCAAGAATGGGCCTTCCTTCCCCTGGCTGCCAGCACTGCCTTTGCTCTGGCTCGAGCCGCCTTTCCACCTTTGCTCTGGCCTGGAGCTGCCTTTTCACCTTCCCATGCTGCCCAGAGGCCCAGAGCTGCTGGGAGGGTGTGAAATACCTGAGTCATCACCATGGCGATGATGCAAGCATCCCGCCCCCAGCCACTCAGTGCCTGTGTATGCAAATTAACCTTCCATCTTTGTTGGGTTAATTTGCATACTCACTCCAGATTGGCTGGTGGGTGTTGTGAAGGTACAGTCAATTTGCATCTTTCTCTTTTATTAGTGTAGATAGGACCATAAGAAGAATGTGAAAAGTAGTGAAAAACAAACCAATTTTGAGAATTCATCTATCCAGAAACTTTGTTATGAAAATTGCAAATATGGCCATTCATGTAGGACATCTGCTAAAATGACTTCCTACCCAGATGGTCATGAATCTCACACAAGAGGCTATTTTATAAAGATAAATCCTTTGCTCCACTCCCAAAGATTCTGATTTAATTAGGTCTGAGGTGAGATATAAGAATGCAATTTTTTTAAAGCTCCTCAAGTGATTTTGATGATTAGCCAAGTCTAAGAACTATTGCTATACTGGGTAAAATTTTGATACTCTTAGTAATTGTCATGTTTATTACTATTGCTACTATTATTATTCATTATAATGATATAAAGCATTACACAATGCATGATAAGTGGGAAGACCATTCATTGGTTCCATTTCCAGCATGTTTTACTCATTATTTATATTACTATGACACAATCAAATATTTTAAAGGTAAAAAAAACAAAACGATTTAAAATATTTCATTAAATTCATTCAAATTGTACTGTGGAAGTAGACCTAGAAAGGTTAAGTAATTTACCAAGGTCACAAAGTTTGTTAATAGTGTTAATTTGACTCTGAGATTCCCAATTTTTTTCCTTTATATTCTTTTATAGTGTTTCTCACTATACCATCAATTATAAAGGTGTGCACATAAAAATAAAACTAAGCCCTAGCTGGTTTAGCTTAGTGAATAGAGCGTCAGCCTGAGACTGAAGGATTTCAGGTTTGATTCCAGTCAAGGGCATGTACCTTGGTTTTGAGCTTGATCCCTGGCCCCTGCTGGGGTATGTGTCGGAGGCAACCAGTCCATGTGTCTCTCTCACACTGATGTTTTTCTCTCTGTGTCTCTCCCTCTCCCTTCCACTCTCTGAAAATCAATGGAAAAATATCTTCTGGTGAGGATTAACAAAAATAAATAAATAAATAAATAAATTAATTAATTAATTAATTAAGCCCTGGCAGGTGTTGCTAAAAGGTTAGAATGTTGGTCTGTACACCTAAGGGTTATGGGTTTGATTCCAAATCAGGTACACATACCTGGGTTTCCGGTTCACTGCCCACCCCCAGTTGGGGAACATATGCGAAACAGCCAATTGATGTGGCTCTCTCACATGTATGTTTCTCTGTTTCTCTCTCTCTCTCTCTCTCTCTCTCTCTCTCTCTCTCTCTCTCTCTCTCTCTCTCTCTCTCTCTCTCTGAAAAAGCAATGGAAAAATATCCTCAGGTGAGGATTAACAAAACAAAATAAATAAAATTAAGACTTTAAGATAATTTTCATTATTCTATTCTCTATCTAGTTCTCAAGAGATAACATCCCTTCTTTAAGACCCCATTCCTTATCCATACTACCCTCCCTAGAGAACTCTATCAAAAACCACCTGTTCTCTTCATTCATGCTTGAAGAAACTTCTCTGTGTGTTTCCATGGGAATTGTTGTATGAAGCCACTTTCATCTCACTCCCCTTACTGACAGGTTTAGAGGGCCTCAGAGATCTGGACTCATGCAAAAGAATCCAGAGACTGCCCAGCCAGCATGGCTCTGGAGTTGAGCATCAACCTATGAACCAGGAGGTCATGGTTCAATTCCCAGGGCATATGTCTGGGTTTCAGGCTCGATCCCCAGTGTGGGATGTGCAGGAGGCAGCTGATCAATGATTCTCTCTCATCATTGATGTTTCTATTTCTGTCTCTCTCTCTTCTCTGAAATCAATAAAAATATATTTTATAAAAAGGAATCCAGAGACTCCATTAGTATTAATTTAGTTACATTATGGTTAAATAAGCCTTTGAAAGTTGCTGTGGGATCATACATAACATTGTTTCTATGGGAACAGGAATTCTTGTTTCTAAACATTGGGCTCAGAAATGTTTATATGAAACAAAACCTACTGGTAAGTGGGGGAGAGCTTACAAGTCTTCGTAGTCAGTGAAAGCTTTCATAAACACACTTCTCTCATATCAAGGTCTGTGCCTTTCTACTCACAGACAAGGTCTTTGAATAACATAAATTGGGAAGCCTGTAAATAGGCACTAAGGACATGGTTTTTAACAAGTATAAAGCTAATTGAAAAATCAAAGAAAACCCAAATTATATGCAAACAAAATCAAATTCTTAAGTTACAACAATTTCTAGTTGATAAAGTAATAAAAATCATATAGTACAGTTGAGCATTTAAACTGTACTTTATTCTACCAGTTTACCATTTTCATTTTGTTGTTGTTTTTAAAGTTTTCTTTGTAGGAGAGAAGGTGGTAGTTTATGCCATATTACTAAAAATTAATCACAAGAATAATTAGTAAAACATACAACATATACAAAAGTAAATGATTAAGAACAATGAAATTTTAGCAATTAAACATAACCTCAGATTTATAGAAAAGGATATGTTGGTTTTTGTGAGAAATATAATGTAAACAAGGATTAACTGAAAACACCACAGTGGAATATTCATCTTCCTAATGAATTATGAATTAAATGTACCACTAGTAAAAACAAAATTTTATTTTGTAGTAACTGTCTTGCCATCAGCCTCTGAAGTTTTAACTTGGCCTCTACTGCCTTCCAATATATGTTCTAAGGAAAGCTGTCTGATAAATTCTTCTCTAACGATTTGGGTTGTCTTTGGTTCTCCACTAAATTTATTCATACCCCAACTACCACCCCCATATTCAGTGATGCAAAGGCCTCCTTCTGCGGAATTCTTTCTTGATATGACACTTTTTTCATTGCTCAAGCACACAGTTTGTATAAGAAGACCTGGAAAAATGTCAGTATGTATTTTTTAAAGTGCCTTTTATTCTATCTTTATATATATTTGGTTCAAAAGACTACACATTTGTCTATGGAAAATCTTAACTTGAAGAAGACTTTGAAATTAAAAAATCAACTTTGTTAGTTGTGAATATGCAAAATGAGCCCTTCAAAGAAGCAAAGGTTAAGTCTGAAATGCATCTTCTTTCCTATCTTCCTATTATGCTATTTTCATTTGCCATCCACTTCCAACCCATTTCCCTGCTTTCTTGACCAAGCCTTAAACATTGAGTAATTGGTATAGCCAGGCAGAGATTAATTGGATGAATTTAGTTATACTAAAAATGGAATAACACATCAAAGATAGAAATGAAAACCCTTTGTATCAACCAATAACCAGGGCAGTTTAATTACATTGAGCTGAACATTTTGGTTTATCTCATTTAGCAAGTCTCATCCCCTTTAAATGTGCAAATTTAAGACAGGATACAGCAACAGGAAGGTGGTATGGACAAACATGAGCTGTGAGCTTCTCTCTTCAGCTAATTTTTTAAATGTCAATGTTTCCCAGTTCTCATACACTTTCCTTTTTCTTACCACTCTATACACTGGCTGCTACTTCTCAGCCTTCATTGCAAGGCTTCTACCTCCTCCAAAACTCAAGTGTTTTAAGTGCTCAAAGTTTTTTTTAGACTTCCCCGGCCTTCCCCTTCCCGCCCGGCCCCCCTCCCCACACACACATACTCTTTATTCCCAACTCTCTTCTTTCATTTATTAGGGCTCTTACTCAGACTCATAATTTTTAGTACCATCTATACGCTGACAAATATGCTAAACAAATGAATGACTATACCTTTGGACTAGATAATCCCTCTGCTAGGAAAGGTTTTGCTGTTTTTTTCCTTCCTGCCCTTCCCTCCTTTTGAATTTTTGTCAACCCCCTACTTATCTTTCATGATTAAGCTAGAATTTCACTTTCTCTGCAAAGTGTCCTGACCTTCCCAAGCAAAAAGAAGTTATGCCTTGTTATTCTGTAGCCCATCCATTACCCAACATATTTTTAAAATACTTTAATTATTTAATAAAATATGTCCTTTATTTTAAATAAAATATGTGTGTAAACTTGAGGGTGAGGAATATGTCCTATTATTTTTTTTTTTAATTTCTAACAATCTTACCTAATAATAGACAAACATGTAAATCGACTGTACCTCCACTATGCCCACAGCCAGTCAGGAGTGAGTATGCAAATTAACCCAACAAAGATGGAGGGTTAATTTGCATATGCAGGCATGGAGCAACTGGGAGGGGCGGGAAGCCTGCTATGAGGGGGAGGGGAGGCGGTGGAGGGTGCTCCAGCCAGAAGTGAGGACTTGCAGAGCAAAGCCAGGGGAAAGAAGGCCTATTCTTGCACAAATATCTTGCAATGGGCCTCTAGTTTGTTTATAAAAGTTTCTGGCATATAGCAGGTACTTACTGTTTTGTTGAATGAATACCAAATTCAACCTCAAATGTTAACCTTTGCACTTAGGTGAAATAATTGTTATAACCATTTCTGTGGTAGAGCCTTCTAGTTACATATGCAATATGCATTGCTCCCTTATTCCTTACTAACAGAAACATGATTTTATTTGAGAAGAAAATGTATCCTGGTTAAAATTATATTTCTCTGTCTCTTGCAAAGTTAGGGGTAGCTATGGGACATAGTTCTGATGGATGAGTTATTAGAAAAAGTCTGTAGTGGACTTCAATAAAATCTTTGATCTCCTTATATAGGCATTCTTTTGCCTGTTGATCTTTCCCTTCTCCCTACATGTTTTGAGACTTACAGTCCTTGCTAACTTGTGATTATAAGGAACAGGTCAAGAGTATTATCAAAACTTCAACTGTGACATCTTTCAGACAACAAATCAGTGCTAACAAATGGTAACTTTCAGGCTTCTCTGTTTTATGTAAAAAGTTAATTTCATCATTTGTTTATATCTCAGTTTTTAACACCTCTCTATTTGTATCTAGATACAAATCTTAACTGATACATTTAGAAAATGAAGAGTAGAGCATTATCTTTGAGGTGGAAAATATATTTATGGTTCTGATATCCAGCTCAATTTAAACTTTTGATCAAAATGAGTACTAACTCTCTATGTACAAAATGGTAAAGATGCATCCTGGAACACATTACAGTTAATAAATGTATCATCATCATTGAAATATTATTCAGAGCAGTCCACTTTCCCATGCTAAAATAGTTTTAAGGATAAATTACTAGAATTTTAGACTTCTGGAAAACAGGTTGCAGTTTTAAAATATTTTCTAGTTTGCCTAAATAAATTGGCTCCTTAGTTATTGATGCAAAAGTTTGTTTTTAGTTTCTGTTTTGGAGGGTGAAGAGCAGCAAGGATCTCACTTCACAAGATTCTATTACTTTCCAAGAAACCAACTTATAGCGTTGCTTTGGGTTCTAAACATCTTCAACAGTATTTATTTTGAGAGATGGGTAGTCATTAGAGATGGTAAAGCATAAATCATAAAATATAATTTACCATTGAATAGCAATGCTTTTCACAATTTAAAGGCCTAATTAAAAAAAAAACATACAAAATATACCCTACACAGCTATGTACTCATACAATGAGCACACACATAGCAGCCCACAATGAATTTAACCTAGAGATTCCATACCTTCTCAAAGTTTCTAATGTATTTGTTGGTCCATCCATTCATTGATGAACTAGTGAGTGCTAATCTGAGTCCTGGAGCCCTAATAACTTTGAATCTATACCCATTTGAAATAATATTATAAACATTTAAATTAGGTTGCAATGATAATAATATTTTGTGTTATCTTTAATATTGACATTTAAACATTTTCAAGAAATTTGTCTCTATGTAAATATAACAATAAAGAGAAGTGAGGAAACATACTTTGAGGATTAGTATATCTCAAGTGAAAATACATCTGAAATAACTGTTCAAATAGGTGACATACAAGTGACTGATAAAATTTGGTAATTTAAGAATATATTTTTAGAATTAACATTTGGGTATTACTAGTGCATGATTTCTTTCCTATTTCTCTGCCATGTTTTGTTTTAGTTTAAATAATTATGCATCGGTATAATTAATATGATAGTACCATGATTATTTAAGGACTCAATTTTATTAAAACCATGAAGTAATTTTGGAGGTGCAAGAATTATTCTAACATAAAAGCAAAGACAGAAAACTTAGGAGAAGATAGTTTACATTTGCCCAAGTTCTTACAGCTATACACGGGTAACCGATCTTGGTTATCTGGTAGGTTACTCAACCTCATTGTTCTGTCTTCTTAGAATGAATAAGCAAAACACCATATTGATTTTCTTGTCAATATATCAATTCATTCACTAAGCATCTTGTCAATATATCAATTCATTACTGAGCATCTATTAAGTGCTACATACTGTTGTAGGTGCTAATATGATTGGTATCAGCTCTTTGCTAGTTTGTAAAATTTGGTCTAAGAAGCAGCAAAGAGGAAAATGTTGACTTTAAGGTATTTCAAAGAACTACATATGACAAATAGCATATATAAAAACATGATTAGGAAACAGCATATTCAGGAAAAATAATCCAAAATGGAGTTTAGGAATGACATGTAAATGTATGACAGGCTTATTAGTACTCTTCCAACCACTCCCATTATCTGTAAAGAAAAAACTTACTCTTAGTAGCATTTTTTATCCATGAAATAAATATATGAAACCTAGAATCCTTCTGAACAGAGACAATTTACAGATGCATGTAAGATAATATCTATTTGTCATCTAATGCTATGGTAAAACTGGTAGTAGTAGAAAACCCACAAAAGAAGTTGTAAACTTTTTCGTCTTGTTCTGAAATCAATTAGATAGCAAGGAAATATGTGCGTGTGTGTGTGTGTGTGTGTGTGTGTGTGTGTGTGTGTTTAAAGAGTCAATTCCCTAACTTCATGTACACTTTAATCTTCTAATACTACTAAAATAATTTTTAAAAAATTCATAACTATGTATATAAATGAAACCTCTCTGCATTAAAATAATTGAAAGAATTAGTACAAAGAATAACAGAAAATAATGAAAAGACTAACATTTTAAAGGTAATTCAGTTTCGTTAATTTGAAGTACATATAGTAACTAGACTACTTAAGCTAAGTGTTGCCAAGTAGAAGTCCTGCTGACCTGCCTTAATTAATAAAAAGAAAATTTGTAATTACCACATTATTTATATGGGAAAGTGCTCCTACATGAATTCAAGTGTTTGAAAACAATTTGATTCCTTAAATTATTCCCCCATAATCTTGATCTATGAGAACTTGTTTAATTAATCTGAGATTTATTATATAAATTAGTGAGATTTGTTCCCTCCAAAAAAGAGAGACAGCAAAGGAGGAAAGAGAAAGAACAGTTTTTGAGGACATGTGTATATAAAAGCCTAATGATTTTAATTGAGAAGAAATTAACTAATAGTTAAATCAGTTAATTTCTAATTAATTACAGTCAAACTAATTGTCTACTCTTGAGGTGGAGTTTGAGTTCAGATTGTTCTAATGGAAAAAATAAATTTGATGTCAAAGCAGAGTGAGGTCCTAAACATTTTTTTATCCAATACCAAATGCTTTAAAACAAGTCATTTAATCTCTGTCTACCTGATAGAGAAACAAGGGGTCACAAAGAGGTTATGATGATGTCAACATAATTCCAAACATCTGGGTGAAACCTGAAAAATGTATCCATGTATTGTATGTATGGAAAACGTCTGTCCATTTGCATAATTTATTTGGTTTCACCCAGATGCTTGTCATGTTGACATAAAAGCATAAGTATAAAAGCTAAAATGTACTACCAACATTTTATATGACTATGGTGGATTTTGCTTTAAAAATGAGTAAAATATAATGGAACTATGTGTAGTATTGACATGAGGGACAGAAATAACCCATGTTATTGGTTAATTGTGGTATATCAGCCTTTTACTTTACAAATGTTGCTGAGAGTAACATTTGCACAAATATACTAGGGTAGGAGAGATCTTATCATCGTGGTTAAACATTCTTTTGAGAAATTTAAATGGGAAAAGCTGACAATATTGTCAAGGTAAATAGGACAAAAGAAGAAAAATAAGTATTTAAATATTCTAAATAATTGCTTCAAAATAATCAATGTACTAATGTAGAGTATAGATTATTAGATTAAGAAAAGTAAAATGGAAAATGAATTGAATATAGATTACAGTAAGAAATGAACTCTGTTGTTTTTTTTAATTAACCTACTGTATGAATAATTATCAAAATATTTATTCACTTTCAAAATGCTTTTCCATTACTTTATTTTCATGTACTAACATTTGGGAACTGAAGCCCTATAAATTGTATTGAGTCTAAATTTGTCTTTATCCTTGGTTAGGAATAGACATATGGCCTTTTTTTAAAGGGCACTATTATTCATACCCCCAAACCCATAAAAATTATTTGCCTATTAGACAGAGTAGAAACAATATTTTATTAAGGAAAAAAATACAGGGACAGGAAAGAGCAAAGTTATTTATTAATGAAGTTCAACCAGAAGAATACAATAATGCGAAAGTTTATACTGAAGTAAACAGCGTTCATTAATTATAAAAGTTGCGTTAATTTAAAGTAATTTAACTTAAAAGGCAAACTTTTAAAGATAAATAAATTATATTGACATTCACACTAAATGTAAAATTATATATCATAAAATATCCTTGGTGTTGCTAAGCATGATATAAAAATAGGCTATTTTTAATAATTTTTCTATCTAGCTATAGATAGAAAATGATTATGTACTAAAACCAGTATAATTGATTGTGACTTTATATTAGTGTGGTTTCTCTATTGCCATCCTTAGATAGCACTGGTGTATTCTAAATATATGATTTCCACAATTTTCTGAGGACAATACAGTAAAATATAAGGAAGTCTTTAAGTCTTTATAGATGTTCCTGAGTTATTTTGGAAAATTAAATGAAGGTACTATTTTGTCAGGTCAAATTTGCTGCCTCTTGAACTTTAAAAAATAGCCATTGAAAAATGTATAAAACTAACAGAACAACTCAGGATATATTTTGCTTTGAGTAGAAACTGATCCAATAAACTTCACAGGAAGAATAAAGTAAAACAACAAAAGCACAATGGTCTTTCTGTGTGCTACTTTCAGCTGCGCCATGCCTGAGCAGAGGAACAGAGTTTCACTCCTGTTGTTTATTGATTTTCTAGATTAAGAATCCCAGTGAGAGAATTGTAACAGACAACCATAAAATTATTTTTGGTGTGCTTATTTGCCTTTCCCTTGCATCTATTTGGCCTGTGCCTGTAGACAATTATGCGTTCTAGCCTAGACTCAGGTGCTAATAATGAAGGACAAATAGAATCATATGTGTAAACTTCCCCTTCTGATGAAAATTTATATTAACTTTCTGCCACTGTAAACAGAACTGCATAGCTCAGCGTCCCTGATGAATTGGTGATGAATTCAGTCATTTATATCCCAGGAATCTGTGCATTTATGGGAAAGATGAAAACCGTCTGTATTGTGTAACCTTGCACTTTTTGAGTAAGAGAAAGAAAACACAGGCCTGTTTAGTTCATCACTTAAAGTGTGTAAATTTCAGCTCAAATACCAGATTTCTGCATGACTCTGTCAGTCTCCACTTTGGGGATCTGTGCCAATATAAACAAGCCAAACAGTGAAGAGGGCCATGTTATCGTTAGAACTGTGAACTTGTACACTTTCAGCCTTCTATAAAAATTGTTATGGATATCTTTACAATACAACAGAATCTTTGTTATATACTGAAGCTGGACAATTTGACAGTTTAGCAGCTCTAATGGAGAACGAAGTAATTTGAGAGAGATAAGAACATGGTCAGTCTTTTTGTGATTAAAAACATTCTATCCTATTTTAAAAACAATTTCCAAAACATTGTCAGGTTTCTTTTTAACTAAAGTTTTCAAAGAAAAACTAGGTCAATAAACCCAGAGGTATAGAATATTGATTTTTATCCAGCATAAGACTTAATATATAGCACAAATATACCTCAAGCACATTTTATGACAAAAAAATCATAATAATCAAATTTAAAGGGTTTTAAAACATATTTTTGGCTTTGTTTTCTAAATATTAACATTTAGGAGAATGCAGTTTTTAAATCCTGCAACTTAGATGTATACTGATGGCCTGAAAAACAAAACAAAACAACCACAACTAAAGCCTCAATTTGCAGATATTTTTTTCCTCTAGAGCTCATTAGACATGTGGGAAATGCAAGGTAAAGGCTAGAAATAGCTACAAACTCGTGTTTCCATTTTTGTTAATATTACACATTTATCTACATGTAGATTTCTTTCACTCTAAGACTGTTACATAAATGTGTATTATAAAATTAAGGTTTTTCTCAAATTTTTGCCATACCCATACAATATGTTAAGTATCATAAGATGGATTAAAAATGATCATGAATTTCACTGTTTCAAGCACATGAGAAAAGCAGAAATTGTATATTACTGAAGAACTGGAAAATACTGTTGAGGTAAAGCACTATTTTATTATAACTGGTTGTATGATTTGTATTTGGAAAAAAAGCCATTCAAGTCCATGTATCAAGGTTGCAAGACTGCACACCTTTTCAGGATGCACTTTATCTCAAAGTTGTCTGTGGCTGTTCCTATCACTCTATGTGCATGACCTTTTAGTGAGCTGAAGAAGATACAGTTATCTTCTTTTCTGACATGCAACATCTATCAATCAACATGTTTTTCTGTAATTTATTCAAGGCAAATAGCAGCTCCTAAGGCTAGTGAACTGCAGCACTATTCCAGTGATTTTGATTAAGAAATGATGTGCACCGCTTAGGTGAGAAATAAAAATTGCAAAGGAGTACTGATAAAGATGTGTCAAAAACAATAAAATAGAACCAAAGGACAGAGTGAATAATTGAAAATATATATAGACTCAGCATAGCTAACCTTGGTAACACCTTGCTTAAAACACAGTCTAATAAATGGAGGGGGGAAGATTTTATTTGATGAACTTCTAATGATAACAATTCAGTTTACCTTTAATATCTGAGGAAATGCATCTGTAGTTCTGTTGGCTTAATTCACATTTTTCTCATTGAATCAAGAATGTAAATTAAGACAAAATGATTCTTTTTCAATTTCATGCTGAAGTAGCTCAAGTTAGTGAATGTAATTTCTCCTAACAAGAAAAATTTATCACTGTACAGCTCACTCAGTTACCTCTTTTGTGAGTTGCAATATGCATTCATGGAATTAAGTGGATAAAAAATTGATAAATGTTATAAAAGAATAGGCCGTACTTGGAAAATAGAAAGACACAATTAAATGACTTTTAACATCATCTTTATTTTTTTCTTATGTATCTCTGCAACAATTGCACTATCACACATCACAATCACATTTTACAGAAAAAGAAGCTTTAATTTTTTTTTCTTGCGGGGGCGGGGGGGGGGGGGCGTTGTCTGCTTTTGTCTATGGTAGCAAAAATTCTACCACAAGGGGTAAGAAGACTTGTGTTCCAGCCTTTGTTCTACTACTAAATGTCTGTAATCTTCTGGGCAAGTGGCCTTTGAGGCTTCAACTTCTTCACCTAATCTCTCAAAGCTTGGTACCTCTAAGGTTCTAATATACATAAACAAATAGATATATTGGATATGTACAGGGGCGAGCAAACTTAGGTTTACAGTTGTTAGTACACAAAACAGAGTTTATTTTATTATATTTAGGCTTGATAATCTAGGTAGAGTCATTTTCTTTTTCAAAATTTACCTTTATTGTTGAAAATAGTACAGATGTCTCCCTTTTTCCCCCCCACTGACACTCTCCATCCTGCCCCTGCTCCTCCCCTGCCCTCCCAGACCTTCACCACACTAACACCTATGTCAATGGGTTATGCATATCCTATCTAATAAAAGAGTAATATGCAAATTAATCATCACTCTGCTACAATGACAAGCCACACCCACCAGCCAATCAGGAGCAAGTATGCAAATTAACACAACCAAGATGGCTGCGGCCAAGGAGTGAACAGGAGGCTTGGGTTTCCCCCGCAATGGAGGAAGCCAAGCTTTCTGCATACCCTGGTGGGCCCAGGCCTCAAAGGCTACAAAGTTTCAATTATAGAAGATAAATAAATCCCGATAAAAATGGCGGAAGCCATGGAGCTGCAGAGAGCAGGAGGCTTGGGTTGCCCCTGGTGATAGAGGAAGCCACACTCCTGCAGCACTGGCCTGCCTTGGCCTCTGCTACAAAGTTTCAATTATAGAACATAAATAAATCCCAACAAAAATGGCTCTGCTCAAGGCTACAAAGTTTCAATTATAGAAGATAAGTAAATTCCAGATACCAGGGCCTCTGCTTGGGTCACCCAGAGGCGTGCCGGCCTGTAAACCATCACAGGCCCCTCGCCCAGGCCGCCCCATTCCACAAGGGACCCCCCCCCACCCTGACCCGGGACACCCTTCAGGGCAAACCAGCTGGCCCCCACCTGTGTACCAGGCCTCTATCCTATGTAATAAAAGAGTAATATGCAAATTGACAATCCCTCCAACACACAAGATGGCTGCCCCGTGTGGACACTAGATGGCCACCACAAGATGGCCAGCAGGGGAGGGCAGTTGGGAGGGACCAGGCCTGCAAGGGAGGGCAGTTGTGGGTGATCAAGCCTGCAAGGGAGGGCAGTTGCGGGGGCCCCAGCCCTGCAAGGGAGAGCAGTTGCGGGGGGGAAGGGACCAGGCCTGCAGGGGAGGGCAGTTAGGGGCAAACAGGCTGGCAGGGGAGCATTTAGGCATCAATCATGCTGGCAGGGGAGTGGTTAGGGGGTGATCAGGCTGGCAGGCAGAAGCGGTTAGGGGACAATCAGGAAGGCAGGTAGGCGAGCTGTTGGAAGCCAGTAGTCCTGGATTGTGAGAGGGATGTCCGACTGCCTGTAGGATCAGGCCTAAATGGGCAGTCAGACATCCCTCAAGGGGTCCCAGATTGGAGAGGGTGCAGGCTGGGCTGAGGAACACACATCCCCGTGCATGAATTTCATGCACCAGGCCTCTAGTATGCATATAAATGATTTGTTTAATGTCTCCCCACTCCCATCCCCAGCTTCCCTCTAAGATTCCATGCTTCTAAGTCTCTGGATCTATTTTGTTCATCAGTTATTTTTGTACATTAGATTCCACATATAAATGAGAGCATATGATACTTGTCTTTCTCTGACTGGCTTATTTTGCTTAGCATAATACTCTCCAGGTCCCTCCAACTGTCTCAAAGGGTAAAAGATCCTCCTTTTTTTTTACAGCTACGTAGTATTCTATCATGTAAATGTACCACATCATTTTTATCCATTCAGCTACTGATGGACACTTGAGCTATTTCCAGATATTAACTATTGTAAATAGTACTTCTATGAACACAAGGGTACATATATTCTTTCTGATTGGTGTTTCAGGATTCTTAGGATATATTCCTAGAAATTGGATCACTGGGTCAAATAGTAATATTATTATTTATTTATTAATTATTGTTCCATTTTTTGTATTATGTAAACCAACTTTTTCCCACCCCTGTATATATATGTGTGTGTATGTGTATTTGTACATATACATATATAATATTTATAATATTTTTAGAGTAAATATATAATTGTAGATAGCAATAAAGATTTCCAACCTCATAACACCATCAAAAGAGTAGTTAGACATCTAAAGATAAGTGAGCTAATTTCTGACCTTGGTTCTACCACTAACTAGTTTCATTAACCATTAGCAAATCCCTGAACCACTTTAAGTTTCAGTTTCTTCTTTAGACCAGAGCATCACTAATGACTTTACATTCTTCAATCCACTGTATTTATTAAAAACTGTGTTGACCCATTTCAAATACTTCTAGTTTTTGGCAAAATCTTGTAGAGTTCACCATTTTCTATAATTACATATTTTTAAATGTTATTTGTTAATTATTTAAACAATTCTTATTTTGTTTTAAAAAAGAGACTTAATATGGTTATTACATTACACAAAACAAAAAGATACGTGAAAAAAAAACAAGAAAAATGTTTTGAAATATAAGAAGAAACAGTCATGTATGTTTGTTATATATTTGCTAGAGGTTAGCCACGGATTTAACGCTAAGATTTCTAAAGCTCATGGAAAATCACTGATTACACTTATAGGTAATCAGTTAAGTGAAGCTTCATAGACTTTAACTAAAATCTGAGTGTAAGAGCCAACATCTTCCTGAGGGGAAAAAAACAGATGCCTAATGAGGACAGTGAAAATAAAAGAAAGCCACCCATCCAACAAAAGATTATCCTGGCATATGCTCCAAGAGAAATTATTTGCAACATATACCTATGAAATTAAATGAGATGATGCTGAACAGCTTTTAATTTCTAACTAGTTACAATGTATGTAATATTTACATAAGCATCCTTTTTTCTGATATTAGATATACATCTATCAAGATCACTCTGACTTATGAAAATTAATACCATGCCATCTCATATAAACAGGCTGCTAATATTCTGCTCCCAGTTACTAAATGTTGCTTTTAATGATGGTCTTTAATATGACCTTGTATGGCCCCTTATAGTTAACTAGAGGCCCAGTGCACAGATTCGTGCATTGGTGGGGTCCCTCGGTTGGCCCTTGGGGATTGGGCCGAAACCAATCTCTGGGTCTGGGGTGCAGGTGAAGCAGATTTGGGGCCGACAGTGCCCCAGCAGCAATCTAACCCACAGCTGATTCTGTGAGGAATCGGGCTCCCTCCTATACTGTTTGGAGCATGTGCCCCCTGGTGGTCATTGCGTGTCATAGCTACCAGGCGAATGGTTGAACTGTTCAATGGTCACTTAGGCATATATATATATATATATATATATATATATATATATATATAATCTATATATATAGATATTATCTATATATAGATATTATATATATAGATATTATCTATATATATAGATAGATAATTTTCTACTACTTGTGTTGCACTAAACTAGAAAATATTGTTATTATTTTTTCTTATATATTTAACTTATTGTATTACTACCTTCATGAGCAAAGATTGCATATTCCTTTGTAACTCTAGTCCCTCGAATTAGTAGCCAATATATATTTATTGAAGTAATCAGAAAAAGAGGTGCAAATGTTTAAATTTTTTTTAGTATTTTAAAGAAGTTTTAGAGAGATAGAGGAAGGTAGAGGGAGAGAGAGAGAGAAAGAGAGAGACATTGATGTGAGAACAAAACATTCATCACCTGCTTCCTGCACACACACACACCCATTGAGGTATCGAGCCCCAAACCTAGGCATGTTTCCTGACCAGGAATTGAACTGGCAACCTTTTGGTGCACAGGACAACATCCAACCAACTGAGCCACATCAGCCAGGGCCAAGTGCAAATTTTTTTAAGTGGATTAAGCACAAAGCACTGTTGAGTTCATATGGATAGAAACTAAATACAATGAATGATACCTGTGCATTTGCTGATGGCTACTTTACTTTCTAATAGATATATTGAATTTTATTTTTAAAATTTATTTTTCACTCACAGATTTCCTTCAATATTATTTGTATTAGGTTCAGGTAAACAGCTTAATAGTTAGACAATCTAATACTTTACAAAATGGTCCCCCTGATATTTCAAGCACCCACCTAGCACTATACATCGTTATTACAATATTATTGACTATATTCTCAATGCTGTACTTTCTATCCTCTTGACTAATTTGTAACTACCAATTTGTAGTCCTTAATCCCTTTAGCTTTTTTAGCTTGCCCCCAAAGCCCCACTCCTCTGGCAACAATCAGTCTATTCTCTATATCTCTAAGTCTGTTTCAATTTTGTTTATTCATTTATTTTGTCTTTAGAATCCACATGTAAGTGTAATCATATGGTGTTTGTCTTTCTCTGTCTGATATATTTCACTTAGCATAATACCCTCTAAGTGCAATCATACTGTCACAAAAGGTAAGATTTCATTCTTTTTTATGGCAAAGTAATATTCCTTTGTATATATGTACCACTCTTCTTTATCCACTTGTCTATCAATGGGTACTTGAATTGATTCCATAGCTTGGCTATTTTAAATAACACTGTGATGAAAATTGGAGTGCATATATTCTTTAAAGTTAGTTTTTTGTTTGTTTGTTTTCTTTGAATATATATCCAAAAGTGGAATCACTTTTTTAATATTTTGAGAAAACTTATACTGCTTTCCAAAGTGGCTGCTACAATCTGCATTCCTACCAACAGTGCATGAGGGTTTCCTTTTCTCTACAGATGATAAATATTTAAAAATTCCTAACCACCAAGCTATATTTGTAGCCTTTTTTTACCCATTATTAAAAGCAGAGCTAAGTGAAGCCAAATTTGAGAAAAACCCTATAGTAATTAAACAATGAGTTATGTGAGATAATAATTAATATTTATAATATTATTTATAATAATTATATAAAGCAAAAACATTTCAACAGGTCTTGCATTGGTAATAGTAGGTGTTTTAGAGAATAAAGCACAGAACTTGGAGACGCCAAGGTCAAGGTCAAGGTCAAGGTCAAGACAAAGGTCATGTCTATCTGCAGTATCCAATCTCTGTGGGCCTGTAGTATACAGTGCTAAACTTTTAAAATTTCAATTTCATCATCTACTTATGGAAATAATAATATTTCCCCATCTTATTTCAAAGTATCTTTCTGAAGACAATATTAGACAATGAACATAAATGTCATTAGAAGACTATATAATTACTAGAGGCCCGGTGCATGAAATTCGTGCATGGGGCGGTAGGGGTATGTGTCCCTCAGCCCAGCCTGCACCCTCTCCAATATGGGACCCCTCTCACAATCCAGGACTGCTGTCTCCCAGCTGCTCACCTGCCTGCCTTCCTGATTGCCCCTAACTGCTTCTGCCTGCCAGCCTGATCACAAACCCTAACCACTCCCCTGCCAGCCTGATTGATGCCTAATTGCTCCCCTGCCAGCCTATTTGCCCCTAACTGCCCTCCCCTGAAGGCCTGGTCACGCTTAACTGCCCTCCCCTGCAGGCCTGGTCATCCCTAACTGCCGTCCCCTGCAGGCCTGGTCCCCCCAAACTGCTCTCCCCTGCAGGCCTGGGTCCCCCCCAACTGCCCTGCCCTGTAGGCCCAGTTGCCTCAACTTCCCTCCTCTGCTGGCCTGGTCACCCCTAACTGCCCTCCCCTGCAGGCTTGATCACCCCCAACTGCCCCCCCTTTGTAGGCCTGGTCCCTTCCAACTGCCCTCCCCTGCTGGCCACCTTGTGGCAGCCATCTTGTGTCCACATGGGGGCAGTCATCTTTGACCACATAGGGCAGCCATCTTGTGTGTTGGAGTGATGTTCAATCTGCATATTACTCTTTTATTAGATAGGATAGAGGCCTGGTGCACAGGTGAGGGCTGGCTGGTTTGCCCTGAAGGGTGTCCCGGATCAGGGTGGGGGTTCCCTTGGGGTGTGGGGTGGCCTGGGTGAGGGGCCTGTGGTGGTTTGCAGACTGGCCAGGCCCCTCGGTGACCCAAGCAGAGGACCTAGGATCTGGGATTTATTTATCTTCTGTAATTGAAACTTTGTAGCCTTGAGCGGAGCCCAGACAGGCCAGGGCAGGTGGAAAGCTAGGCTTCCTCCATTGCTGGGGGAAACCCAAGCCTCCTGCTCTCTCCATGGCTGCAGCCATCTTGGTTGGGTTAATTTGCATATTCTCTCCTGATTGGTTGGTGGGCGTGGCTTGTGGGTATAGCAGAGGTGCAGTCAATTTGCATATTACTCTTTTATTAGATAGGATGCTATTATTTTTTGAGAATAACACCCTTTATTTATTTATTTAAATATATTTTTACTGATATTTTACAGAGAGGAAGGGAGAGAGAGAGAGAGTTAGAAACATCGATGAGAGAGAATCATCGATCAGCTGCCTCCTGCACACCCCCACTGGGGATGTGCCCGCAACCTAGGTACATGCCCTTGACTGGAATCGAACCCGGGATCCTTCAGTCTGCAGGCCCACGCTCTATCCACTGAGCCAAACCGGTTTCGGGGAGAATAACACCCTTTAAAAGCACATGCTGTTGATTCTTTTTCATCACTGTAGCTAACTACCTAACTGCAACTTCTAAAAGCCACCATTATATATGTTCTTGAATATAAGTAACCTTTCTAAAAATTATTTTAAAGAACTGTCTCTAGTCTTAGAATATTAGGCAAGCACAATAGGAAATATAAAAGCTCTTATTGAGCACACAAATAAATTAGCAACATTTAAATTCTGCTTCTCTGCTACTGGTAATACTCTGCTACTATGAGGATGTAACTACTCTAGATTACAATTGTTGTCAACAGGTATTCCTTCTAAATATTCTGAAATTTTTCTCTTAACTTTTAACTCATAGAATGGGTAACCAGTTACTTTCTTTAATCCATCAGATTCTCCTAGATCCGTGGTTGGCAAACTGTGGCTCATGAGCCACATGCGGCTCTTTGGCCCCTTGAGTGTGGCTCTTCCACAAAATACCACGGCCGGGGCAAGTCTATTTTGAAGAAGTGGTGTTAGAAGAAGTTTAAGTTTAAAAAATTTGGCTCTCAAAAGAAATTTCAATCATTGCACTGTTGATATTTGGCTCTGTTGACTAATGCGTTTGCCGACCACTGTCCTAGATTATATGTTTCTTGCAGTCAATATTATTACAATATATTACAAAACTTTCTGTCACCCACAGTACATTCATGAATAAGTGTAAACTTGAGAATAATTAGTAAATCAAATGACAAATATTTAATGAGGCTTCTAAACTAGATCATATATTAGTAGACATTAAAAGAGTTTAAAACATATTTGGAATTCTTTAGGAAATTTAAAACTTAGGTTGATTAATATTACATACACACCTGAACAGTTAAATAGCAATTTAATATACAAATAACGGTGCGAGAAGCAGGGGAGTGGAAACAGGACCATTCAATAATATATTTCTTCTAGCTTTAGGAACTTCAGGTCCTCAAATTAACAGTCTATGCATTTGCTGAAGTTGTAGGTAGGAACTATTTCAATGATAAAGTATATATTTTCTTATACACAAAAACTCAATTCTGTACTTCTAAATTATGTAGTAATTTCTGACCACTATATCTTGTTAATCAGTTTCTAAAAAAAAGTTTCTAAAATATTAACTATTTTTTCATTCTGCCATTTTGCTGCTCTTACCTTCAAATACATCACCCTCTGTTAATGAGATAGAAATGACAGTGCACTTAATGCATATAAAATGCATCGTGCTGACACATTATATTTCTACATTGAGAATTTCATCCTTAAAAATCTAACTTAAATAAATTTTGAATTTTTATGTATTTTTTTAATTGGAAAACATCAATTAAAGCATGTAAAATTGATTCTCCCCCATAGCAGAATAAAGATTAGTATTATGTTAATGCAGTTATGTGTAAATATATCTATATATTTTTTAATTGATTTTAGATAAAGAGGAAGGGAGGAAGGGGGGAGGGGGAGAGAGAGAGAGAGAGAGAGAGAGAGAGAGAGACAGACAGACAGACATTGATCAGTTGCCTCCCTACTGGAGATCAAAGCTGACTGAAACCTAAGTATGTGCCCTCACTGGGTATCGTTTTGGTGTACAGAATGATGCTCCAACAAACTGAGCCACCTGACCAGGGAACACACTTACGTTTTTAATGATAAACAAAAGTTAATATTTTTCCTCTTGTGACTATAAAAGTATCTTAAATAAAAAATAATAGCTGTTCATAAGGGCATAGTCATTCTCTAGGGGGATAACTATAAGTAGATATATTTTAAAAGGCAAAGCAATGAATGCTTATTTATTTTGGAAAATGATATTACCATTTTTTATGTCCAATCCTATTAACACACTTTTAGACTAAAGGAAGTATCCTGCCAGCATATCACATAAGATTTGTTCCATATAAATAGAGTTTCTAAACCTGCTTCATGACTTTTAATTATGTGAAAAATATATATGTATATTTTGGCTAAAATCTTATTTTTATCTAAAAAGAAAGAATGTTTATCATCTAGTAAATACAACACTTCGCCCCAATCCCTAAATAAAGTATTGCTCAGTTAAGTAAAAAGCAATCACTATACTGAAAATAAAAATGTTGTCAAAGTTGTTGAAAGTTTGCACTAATATAAAAGGAATTTTGTTGGCTGAGAAAAATACAATTATAGAAGTCATCAAAATACTTGGAATTCTATTAAAATACTAATTAATAATGGAAACAGCATTTTAATGAAAATATCTATTTTGTATTTCCATGGGACCTTACAATGAAGCATATCTTGGAAGATCCTGGGATTTAAGGGCTGCAGGGTATATGTGAGCCTCGGGATTCACTTACTGACCTGGAGGCCACCAGTACATTATGGTGCAAGTTTTAACTTTGATCAAGTATTCATAAAAGCTCCAGGCTTGTCAGATTCTACAGTTTGTGTATGTGGTAAGGGGTAAAGTAAGAAATGAAAACTTTTATGCCCTCTCAGTAGTAGATATGATAGGACAGCTGTCGCTAATTCTGCCTGTAATTGCTACCTTCATGAAGAACTCCATGAGAATGGTGAACATGACTGCACCTGTCATTATTAGAATGAGAGTGAAGGTTTAAAAAATGTAAACAGCCCGGCCAATGTCGCTCAGTGGTTGGAGCGTCGACCTATGATTCCTGCTCAGGGCACATATCCAGGTTGCAGGCTCAATTCTCAGTGGGGGGCATGCAAAAGGTAGCCAATCGATGATTCGCTCTCATAATTGATGTTTCTATCTCCATCTCCCTTCCTCTCTGAAATAAATAAAAATATATATTTTTAAATGTAAACAATAAAAATTAAACAACAAAAAAAACCCCATAAAACTGATAGGGCCTTTGTGACAAGCTAAACATTCCAGACATTATTTTATAGAACTATAGAAACATGCTGTCCAATTTTTACCTCTAGGTTGTTTAAGATACATTTCAGTGGTATGAGCTTTCTAAACAGTGAATATTAGATTTTTCACTTTTTAAAAATATACCTGAATTTGCAATATTATTTATCTCATATAAGTTATTCTGACTAAGGAGCAAAGCTATCTTCTGTTGTATTTTGCAACTGCTGATCTTGTGTAAAAGATGGATTTTTATTATCATTATCATTTTCTTTCCAGTAATTACTAGTGGTCTGAGAAAATCTTATCTGAAGTACCTGTTTTCTTGGGTACTGGCAAAAGATATATATATATATATATATATATATATATATATATATATATATATATAAAGAAATATTGCTTCAATAGTATCATAGTCTGAACTTGAAGTATCTGAAATTATGGTGGTACTGAATTGCAACTTAGGGGTAATTTCAAGGCAATTTCTTTTTAAATTATGTTATGAACACTCTAAGTATACAATTCTTTGATTTTTTTTAATGGAATGCTGATTTACATTCCTTTGGGCAAAATGCCACTTAAACTTGAGTTAGTTATCAAAACCTCAAGTTGATTTATAAAAATGCATATTTGTTGACATTTAAAACATTTAATAATAAAAATCTGTCCCAGTTCCCTTAAAGTAATTGTCTGGTATTTCAGAATTACATTAATCTAAAAACTCCACTTCTTCCACCATAGAAAGAGTAACTGTTTTTGTTCATCAAAAACAGATCTAGAGACAGAGAAGCATCAATCAGACCGTCAAACCTCAGAGAAAAGGCAGGGGTAAAGGGGAGAGATCAACCAAAGGACTTATATGCATGCATATAAGCCTAACCAATGGACACAGACACCAGGGAGGTGAGGGCATGAGCGGGGGGTGGGGTGGGGGACAATGGGGGGATAAGGACACATATGTAATACCTTAATCAATAAAGGAAAAAAAACTTATAAAAAAAGAATAACTGGCAAAATCAATAATAGAATTGCAGAATGAGTCTCTACAAATCTAAACAAAGGACCTTTGCTTGTAGTGAAATTTTTCTTCTCATGGTAGCATCCTGTCAGAAAAGTCAACCTTTGTAATCTCCATTGCCTGACAAAAGGAAAAGCAAGGGAAAAAGGCTAAACTGTCTGCAAGTCTCTCCGTGATGCAGAAAGCATCTACAGAGTGGAGAGGCACAGATGCATTTTTAAAGGTCACATTATGTTTGCATACAACTTCTGTTTCCTTTGGTAAATCCATATTCCATCTTGAACCCCCACCTGATAAATTTCTCAGTTAGAACTGGTTTTATTAACTACCTGCTTCCAGGCTAGAAGCAGGTTGGAAAGTAACAATATGTAGGTACCTCTGCTTCCCACTCCTCTCACTCCTGATCCAACCTAGAGGCTCTGACTCCGCAAAGGGAAGAGTAGGAAGTCATACAAGAAGAGTGGGAAAGACTGGGTAAGGAATAGGGACCGTGAAACTATAGAATAGAACTAATGAGTCAAATGATAAATAAGACAGATTTCACACTACCTCTGACTAATAAACAGACTATGTCTAAGCTATAGCCCAATACTTACTGTTAGTTTTCTATGGATTTTTAGAGAGAGAGATTTGTTGTTTCACTTATTCATGCATTTAATGATTGCTTCTAGTATGTGCCCTGACCAGAGATGGAGCCTAAAACCTTGGTATATTGGGACAAAGCACTAACCAAATGAGCTACCCAACCAGGGCAATACTTATTGTTTTATTTATAATTGATTTTAAATAAAGAGCCAGGATAATGGTCTGGTTTCTGAAAAACAAACTTCATAAATCAGTGTGAAGGTGATCATCCCTCATTTACTTTGGAAAAAAAATAAGATGGGAAGTAATTGATATTTTTACATCAAAAATTTAATATTAATGCAAAGGAAAAGAAACTTTCTTTTCTTTTTTTTTACCATTTTTTTATTGTTTTAAGTATTACAAATAGTAGTACATATGTCTCCTTTTTTTCCCCCATTGATCTCCCCCAGACCTCCCCTACCCCCCAGTACATGCCTTCACCTGCCCGCCCTCCCCCCCGCCCCAGTGTCTTATATCCATTGGTAAGAAACTTTCTTTTCTCTCTCTCTCTCTCTACTCTCTCTCTCTCTCTGTTAATCCTCACCCGTGGATATTTTCCCATTGATTTGTAGGGAGAGTGGAAGAGAGAGGTAAAGACAGAGAGAAACATGATGTGAGAGAAACACATTGATTGGTTGCCACCTGCAGGAGCCCGGACCAGGGCCCTGGCCTGGGAGGAGCCTGCAACCAAGGTATGTGCCTTTGACTTGAATCAAACTCGAGACCACCCTTTGGTCTGCAGATCTACACTCTACCCACTGAACCAAAGGGCTTTTTTCTTTTTCTTCCCTTCCTCCCTTCCTCCCTTCCTCCCTCCCTCCCTTCCTCTTTCCTTCCTTCCTCCCTTCCTTCCTCCCTTCCTTCCTTCCTTCCTTCCTTCCTTCCTTCCTTCCTTCCTTCCTTCCTTCCTTCCTTCCTTCCTTCCTTCCTTCCTTCCTTCTTTCTTCATTTATTTATTTTTAAATTGATTTTAGAGAGAGGAAGGGGGAGGGAAAGAGAATATCGACTACAGAGAGAAACATGGATTGGCTGCCACCTGCATGGCCCCTATTGAAGATTGAGTCCGCAACTCAGGCATGTGTCCTGACTGGGAATTGAAACAGTGACCTCTTGGTGCATGGGATGATGCTCAACCAACTAAGCCACACTGGCCAGGACAAGAAGAAACACTTTAAAAAACGCAATGTTATTATAGCTGTGTATAGCAGAGGTACATTAAACTTTAAAAGTTTTCAACTTCTAAAAGCAAGATTGATTATCATTTACAAAGTGTCTAAAATATCACTGACAAAATGATTTAAAACTGATACAGAATCTGTTTTTGCAGGTGGAAAACCTAATAAAATCTTACACAGTGGCTTTCATTCTTTTTTTTTTTTCTATAAATCCTTCCAGAGTGTTCATATTTCTCAGCATTATTTTCTTAAGACTTCAGGTTTCTGAGATCATTAACAGGAAATATATTGGCCCTTCTAGAAGCTATTTAACAATATAATTTCAGAAGTAATAAATTGGTTGTTAAGGAGGTTCAGTGAACACATATAATTTAAATGCTAAGTAATTTAAGTAATCCTTAGGTACTGAAATGCATCCTCTTAATTTCATTGAAAGTTAGGCCACAAATAGAGCTTAACCTTAGTTTAATGTATAACTAAATTAATAGGTTGAGGACAAGATTTTTGTTTGATTGCTTGTTTTTAAACAAGTACATATTTAAAATTAATTTATAATTAAATTAATAAGTTGAGATGAAGGTTTCTGTTTGTTTACTTGTTTTTGAACCTTTAACATAGTCATGACCATTTACTCCCTAATAAATGTAGTTTATTAAGACAAGCAAACTAAACCCGAAGATTATTGCTCTGACTAAAGTTGAAAGTAAAAATCTGTGTCAGGTGTATACTTAGTCCTAATTTTGTGGTCTCTTTGAGTCAGGTAATCTCCAAAAAGTTTGAGTTTTAAGTAGTTAAATTTGCACATATGGAGAGCCATTCTCCAAGTATTATTTTTTACTGATTAGAATGGGCCAAAAGAAGATATAAGCTGCTTGTTTCAACTGACAGACTCCCTTACTTTCCTCAACTGACACTTTCTATAGGTATTAATTTGCATTTACATGGTTCAAAAAACATGTTGATGATTTGCTCTGCATTGCAATCTCATAAGTAGTGCAGTACTAGCAGCAGAAATTATTATTGTTACTAGAGGCCCAGTGCACGAAAATTAGTGCACTGGGGGAGGGAGTCCCTCAGCCTGGCCTGCCCCCTCTCACATTCCAGGAGCCCTCAGAGGATGTCCTACTGATGGCTTAGGCCTTGTTCCCTGGAGGCAACCAAACCAGCTGATCAGGGGAAGGCACCACCTTCATCACCCCCTCGCTCCTGCTGCCTCTGGCCTTCCTCTGTGGGAGGTGACTGGGCAGATTAGGGGAAGGCGACACCCCCATCACGCCTCTGCTGCTGCCACTGCCAGCTGCTGCAGCTGCCTGAGCCTTGGCCCGGCCCTTGTTGCCTGAGCCTTGGGCCTTTGCAGCGGCAGCCACCATCCACGGCTTGCCTGAGCCTCAGGCAGCCACTGCGGCTTTGTCTGGAAGGCCATCCGGAAGACATCCACTCTAATTAGCATATTACCCTTTTATTAATATAGATAGTAGTATTGGCTCCATTTTGCAGATGAGGAAAACTGAGGTTGGGGGGAATTTAATGGGTAAGATTATGGGCTCTGAAGTTACACAATCAGGGTTTGTTTTGCAGTTCCATCTTTTATCAGGTGTCTGACCTTGGACAATTCATTTAATTTTCTACACATGCATGTTTCTGTGAATTAGGAATAATAACAGTATTCATCTCAAAGGGTGAAAATTACATAAACCAGTGTACAAAATGTGCTTGGAAAAGTACCCATAACTTAGAAAGTGTTCAATAAGTATTACATATTCTTCTTCTCCTCCTTACTTTTCTTTGTTATTATCAAGTTTATTATTATTTTCATCAATATTACACAGTAAGTGTAATATTGTCCAGGATTTAAACGTAATCCTCTGTGGTGTCAAAGTGCACAGACTTAAACATCTACCCTTGAAACACTTCACTAAGTATTCGGATTATGTTTGTTTAAATATTCATAAATATATTTTTATGGCCCCAATGCATTAATTTTTGAAAACTATTTTTGAAATGTGTTCTGACAAGTGCTTTTATTTTGAGATATATTTAAGATCAATAAAATAATAAAACATTACTTTTCTAGAACTCTATTCATACTAAATGTTCTTATTAGTTCAAATTCTATCCCTAAAGTTCTACAGAATATAGCAATATTAAATTTTGTGTTTGCAATTATTCAAGTTGAGAGTTTGATTTTTATGGGTTATTTAAAACCGTATGTAGGAATTCAGGTGTGTTTTTATAAATAAAATATATTTTAAAAATATCTGATGTTGATCTTTTAAGTAAATCAATTGAAACTTGGTTATAGAGTATATAACAGAAACCTAATGTTTGCACTTAAAAGTTTTTAAATTGAGAATTTGGACCAAAGTAAATGTATCTATAATATTTTAAAATTTAGTATTAATTACATGAATAATGTTACATATTTTTCAATTATACATAAATTCATGTATTTTAAGAGATTTTTCCAAGTAAAAACTACCCATTGCTCTTAAAAAAGCTAGCTATTTATTTAAATTCAGAAACCATTCTACATTAACTTTAGTAATATTTTAATCAATACCCAATATACAGCAAATGGAAAATTCTGTATGATTAAACAATAACCCAAAATGCATTCTCTATAGTTAACTTCCTTCTGACATAGACTGCATATGATTTTGATTAATATTTCTCTTTTAATACAACTTGAGTATTCTAAAAGACTAGAGGCCCAGTGCACAAAATTTGTGCTCAGGTTAGGGTCTCTAGGCCTGGCTGGTGATCAGGGCCAATCTGTGGGGCAACTGGCAGAGTGATGGGGGCCCCTGTTGGCACCCGCCTTGGCCAGCCTGGTGCTGCCCACTCACTGGCCCCGCCCTCTCCCCCTCTGCCGCCTCTAGTCGCCTCCCTCTGCGAGGCAAATGGCAGGACAATCGGGGCCTCCACTGGCACCCACCTTGGCTGGCCTGGGGCCTGTGGGCTGAGGGCAGCTCCTACATTGAGCGTCTGCCCCCTGGTGGCCAGTATTGCATCATAGTGACCAGTTGTTCAGCCAGTAGTTCCACCATTTGGTCGATTTGCATGTTAGGCTTTTATTATTTAGGATTCTTGTATTATATAGTTTTCTGTATGAACAACTGTAAACCTCCTTTTGCATATATATATATATATATATATATATATATATATATATATATATTATATTAGAGGCCCAGTGCATGAATTCGTGCATGGGTGGGGTCAGGCCAGCCTGGCCAGGGGAAGGGACATGCATGGTTGGCTGGCCTGCCGCTGGTCAAACTCCTGGTTGAGGGGACAATTTGCATATTAGCCTTTTATTGTATAGGATACTTTCTGATGGTACAAAACATTATTTTTTAATAATGGCTGCTGGTTAATAATAACATAGTAAGAGTTTGTCAGATGCAATTTGTAATATTATTTCTTAAGCAAAAATTAACATTAAAAGATAAAGGCATTATGTATAAACCAGAAGCCCAATGCATGAAATTTGTGCAAGAGTAGGCCTTCCTTCCCCCAGCTGCCAGCACTGGCTTCCCTCTGGCACCCAGGACCCAGGCTTCCCTTGCAGCCTTGGCTTCGTCTGAAAGTATTTCCAGTCTAATTAGCATATTACATTTTTATTATATATAGATTTTACATTAAATTATCATTTAATTTCTGAAAATGTCAATATTCAATGTCATTATTAATACTTTGAAAGAAATATTTTCAAAGTGACTTTATCCTTAGGAAGATTTTGATTCATTCCTGAAAACCATGCTAGTGATTAGTTGAACACTGGATTTTGTTTCAAAATTAATAATAGCATTATTATTAATGCATTAGAATATCCAAATAGTGTGCTTTTTAGCCTCCTATTTTAGAGGGAAAATTGAGTTTGGAAGATATAGCCCAAGTTCCAAAAAGTCAAAATAAACACATACAAATCCTCTTGATTTTTGGTGATATCAATTGAGCACAATGAGATTTTCAGAAGATTCTAATCTATTGTTAAAAGATGGCAGTGCAGTTCAAAAGATCTAAATAAGTACCTTGGTAAAGTTTTATCAAAATTACTCTAAAGGTAGATTTGGAAATAGTATGTTTTCTCCTACAATAAAATTGTTACCCAAAAGTTATGAAACATTATAAGTAACATGGACTTCATAGAATATTAAGATAGTTTTCTTATTCAAATGTGATTTATATCCTTAAATTGTAAATTACATTTAAAGTTTAATTGAGTATGGATTTAAAAGGCTTTCATGATATAGTACCAGAAGAAGTAGACCAGTAAATTCAGCTTAATTATAATATGGGGATGTTCCAGGACTGCTTTAGTATTTTTTAAAATGCATATCTAATTCAATTACATTAAAATGCCCATTTATTATAACTTTAATTATACATTTGTTCATTCATTTAGAAAGTATTTATTGAACAACTACTATGTGATCAGCACATGTTAAGCACTCTTCAGCACTCAAATGGTTTATATACTTTATTGTGGGAGCAAGATATATAGATATGAATGATTTTTTAAATGGTGGTGTAGCCCTGGCTGGGTGGCTCAGTTGGTTGGAGCATTGTCCTGTGCACCAAAAAGATTGTGGGTTTGATTTCCCGTCAGGGCACATACCTAGGTTGTGGGTTCCATCCCAGGTCGGGACACATATAGGAGGCAATTGATCAATGTTTCTCTCTAATCTCTCTCACTCTCTCTCTCTCTCTCTCTCTCTCTCTATCTCTCTTTCTCTCTCTCTCTCCACCCCTACCACCCCCTTCTCTCTCTAAGAATATATGCTCCAGTGAGGATAAAGCGGAAATTTAAAAAAAAAAAAACTACTTGGGGGAAAATGGTATAATGTCTATAAAGTTTTTGCCTAACTGCATGGAATGCAACTTCTGTTCTTAGATTTCTGTGATCTCAGGAGTCTACCAGCTGAAATTTATACAATAGAGCACATTTTATAAAGTCAGGGGGAGAGGGGAAAAGTTGAGAGGAAACGTTTTGACAAATTTCAGTCTAGAAATTTTAGAATTCTCTTCTATCATAAATTTTACAAATATTATCTAAGAGAGGCAACATTAAGGATATGTCTACATTGGTTTGCTTTTACCTATTTATTAACTAACAAATTGGCTTGACTGTTTTCTCTTTTTACTTTTTAAAATAACCTTTCATAAATTAATGTTTTTACTTAATTTCCAAATTGATCATGTGTGCTAGTGCCGTCTAAACACAGAACAAAATATTTATATCTGTATGTGCTTACTCCATGCAGTAAGATAAGAATAGGCTTCATGGAGAAGAAAAAAAGCAGTATAATTCTCCAAAGGAGGGAAACAAGGGAGAAAGGAGCAAACTTTTGAGAATGTTAGTATATTCTATTTCAGCATGATCAGGACATACTATATCCTTATTATGTTTATACTAGGGGCCCAGTGCATGAATTCATGCTGGGTGGGGTCCAGCACGCCCAGTGTGATTGGGGTTAATCAGGCCGGGCTGGCCAGGGGGAGGAGATGCTGGAGGTTGGCAGACAGTTCCTGCCCCAATTGGGGTAGGGGGGTGGTGATCGGGGGTGGGGCTGGCTGGAGGGGGCTGCAGGCTGTTGGCCAGCTGGCCCTGTCCCCTGGTCGAACTCTAGGTCAAATTCTCAGTTAAGGGGACAATTTGCATATTACCTCTTATTATATAGGATTTCCCAAAACATATAAAATAACATGCATTCTTAATGCCGAGCCAGGAAGAATCAGATGGATAAAAAATTTTGTGAAAAGAATGATCAATTACACATCCTATATAATAAAAGGTTAATATGCAAATCGACCGAATGGCAGCATGACCGATCACTGTGACTTGCACTGACCACCAGGGGGCAGACGCTCAATGCAGGAGCTGGCCCTGGTGGTCACTGCACTCCCACAGGGGGAGCGCTGCTCAGCCAAAAGCTGGGCTCAGGGCTGGAGAGCGCAGCAGCAGTGTCAGGAGCCTCTCCCGCCTCCACAGCAGCACTAAGGAGGGCCGACTGCCAGAGAGCGGGCCTACACCTGCAGTCAGACATCCCCCGAGGGCTCCTGGACTGTGAAAGGGTGGAGGCCAGGCTGAGGGACGCCCCCCTCAAGGTTCATGAGTTTTGTGCACCAGGCCTCTAGTTTCCTATAATTTCCAATTACCTTCAGTAGAAAGTCAAAATTTGGCAGATGAGCACTCTGCCTCTTTTACATTTTAAAAAGAAAACAAGGGTTATACCATTTTAATTCTGAAAAATTAAATCCTTGTCTATTTTTAATTGCCTCCATAACATGGAGAGGACTCACATGTTAACATTGTTCGGATCATGGTGTTGGACTTCTGGGCTCACTGCCAATTCCTATTAGAATTATTTCCCCCTCAATCACTAGTTCAAGTATGCATGATATCACAATGCATAAATAGTAACACAACAAGTAGGAAAGACAAGAAAATCCCTCTCTCTTGATCCTCCTGGTATAGTGAGTACTAATGAGATTTAATTTCTAAAGTACTGCCTGTAGTTCTGCTAACGAGGGATACTACATGAAACAGAAAAGAAGACCAATCAATGGAGACTGAGTGAAATCATAACCTAAGCCAGAGTGATCCCTCTTTTGGAGCAAGTCTGCATCATTTTCATGATTAAGTATCAATAACAGCAGAAAACATCTTAAATAAGGAGCTAACAGGGCTACAGTCCAAGCCTCACTCTTACAACTTCTAAATATGCCATTTATACAATAATTATCTGAGATGAACTGCAAAGAATAGTCATAGTCTGAGTTGACCTGAACCAGGGAACCAGATACTTGGGGGAATTTCTGGGAGAGGGCTTGCCCGTGGCTTTAACAAAGGCAGAGAAGCAGGATTCCAATTGCAGGGAGGCCAGAGAGAAGAATGATGAAGGGCACAGTCAGTTCACATCTTTTCTCCCTTCTGATTCTTTAGGATGTGACTAGTTGCTCTTTTGAGTGGCAAACCTACTATCCCACTCCTATAGCAGAAACTATTTATATTTTTTACTTTTTAAATCCTCACCGAAGATATGTGTATTGATTTTTAGAGAGAGAGAGGAAGGGGTAGAGAGAGAGAAACTTGATGTGAGAAAGAAACATTGATCGGTTGCCTCCCATACACACTCCAACTGGGGATCGAACCCCCAACCTAGGCATGTGAATTGACCAGGAATTGAATCAGCAAACTGTTTGGTGTTCGGGACAATGCTCCAACCACCTGAGCCACCCAGCTAGGGTAACATGGGCCATTTTAATCATTTTAGAGCACATTTCTTAGCTTGTCTTTGTAATTAAATTTTGTAAAAGTAAGCTATTTTTAAAGATCTATGAGTCCTGGATATTATTGCAAACAGTACTTAAAAAGGAACCTTATGGTTGGAAATCAATAGTGTATTCCAGCAGATTTGCTTATCAAAATCTTTCAGAAAACATTTATGAGGTTTTTACAGTTGAAATTTATGCTTTTTCTTTTCCAGTGAAGTAGTCATAGGTAGTAGTCATGCCTGTACATGGAAGCACACTTTCGGAAATATGGATAGAGAAATTAAAAGAAAGGTGAAATTCTATTTTCTACACATTGAGATAAGAGTAACAGTGAATTATTTACAAAATTTAAGTAGAAGAACAGATAAGCAAGATTTTTTAAAGTTATTTTCTTAGGACTTAGCCAGAAACAAATCTAGATTAAAGTTTTCTTAAAGTAAAAAAAAAATAAAAAATTTACACATTTCCTTACTATAAATCACCACAGTAATTCACTAATTGTTAACGAATGAGTTGCTTAATAGCTTGTCAGTTGTTCACATTGGATATCTAACTGACTAATGGCATTGTGTTTATTTTTTAACTATGCTCTCCGATCATTCTGAATATTACTAAATTCTCTCATGTATTCTTGGTTATTCATGTTCAGATTAGAACCAAACCTGCTTCTTTCTGGAGTATTTGCATAGGAGTAACTCCCTTTTCTTAATATTTGGACTTAAGTGAACAGTAAATAATAAATTTACATTTGAGAGAATCTCGGTCATTTTAACACGTAGTTACATGTTTTCCTTAAACTTGAATTGAAGAAAGCTGGAAAAGGTTGGTAGCCAAAGAAAGCATTTGTTTTTGTAATTTTTATTATTTTCTTCCTCAAAGTAATGAACTATTGCCAACAGTGACTATTTTTCCCTCCCCTTTTCTCCTCTTCCTCCTCCTCCTCATCATGATCTTATATTTATTGAGTTTTTACTATATTCCTGTCAATATTCTAGGTATTTTTCATCTATTACCTCATTTAACCTTCACAATAGTCCTAGAGGGTAAGTGTATGTATATTCCCTAATTTATAGATGAGAACATTGGGATGAGTGGTTAGGAGATCCCACAATTTAAGTGATAAAGCAAAGAATCAAATCCAGTCATTCCGACCTGCAAAAGCTGAATTTTTAATTACTATGCCCTTTGTCTCTCATATATTTACTACATATCTTCCTATACATATATATTTATCTGAAAAATATTTGTAGTACATATTACACACACACACACACACACACACACACACACACACACACACGATACATATAAACATATGTCCATGTCTGTGTGTATGCATATACTCTTTGATAGTGTTTGGAAACATGTTTATTATGATGATCTTTTTTTATGTCAAGGTTTATAGGCCCACCATTTAGAAATTGCTCCAAAGAATTAACAGCCATCAATACTGAATAATTGTAGACATTAGTCAATCTCCAAGAAAATAGCAGGATGTGGATAAAGCACTTAACTTTCATCATTGTTTAGCTCTGGATAGTGATTGTGGTTGAAAATTAATTTAACCTGATCTAATAATGAGAACACTTCCATGAATGCATTTCATGTCTCATGGTTGAATCTCTACGTTTTTTCCAAAATAACCTTATATTCATAATCGATTTTTCTTTTTAGTTCTGAGGATATGTTGATATGAATTACCTTAGTCACTGTACACATATAGAGTTATATTCACCACCATTTGTTTGTAGTTTTATAGATAAGCTTTCCACAACCTCACCTTTTGCTATACACATATTTTTAAATTATCAGAACAGTTTTAAACTTATTTTAGAAACAATTGCAGAAAATAATTTAACTGTATTTTTATATAATTTTTCAAAAACTCAAAGAACATTTAAATCTATATTTATAACCTAGCCAGGCATGATAGTCCTGTATAGCCTAACTACAAGGTATCCCCCAAAAATGTGTACATATTCTAATAGCTGATAGCTCTATTTTGAAAATGAAATGTATTTTAATTATACATTTACAATTAAATGCCTTTATAATTATTAAATACTAGAGGCCCAGTGCATGAAATTCGTGCTTGGGTAGGGTCCCTAGGCCTGGTTGGCTATCAGGGCCAATTGGGGCCTTCCTTTCCCTGGCTGCCAGTTGCCAGCCAGGGCCTTCCTTCGTTCCACATCGTGACCTGGTGGTCAGCACACGTCACAGCGATAGAACTCCCAGTCAGTCAAACTCCCGAAGGGACAATTTGCAAAGTAGCCTTTTATTATATAGGACTGTTTGCAATAATGTCCAGGACTAGGTGGGAGGGAGGGTTCACTCCTAGAAAGTTGTCTAGGGAAGGAAGAAATGAAAAATATTCACTCCTGGAAAGTTGTCTAGGTTTAGAAATGAAAAAACTTAAATTGGTGTCTACTTTCTCATTTTGTTTTACTTAGAAAAAATGAAACCTTATTAGATATGACACATTTTTAAATTGGTCACCATATCATAGAAAACAGCAGAATATGGTTAAATACTATCTTAGGGTCTTGGTTTGCTTGTTAATAAAACGAAGAAAAACAACTCCCCTATAGGAAAATTCCTAAATACTAACTTAAAGGTATAGAAATATTAATTCACAAATGACATGCTACTGAAACACACAACTTTTGAAAGTAGATGCCATAATTTTGTAAATAGCAGAGGGAGAAAAATAATCAAGTACCAATATATCACAATGAAAGTAATGATTTGTAAGTTCATTTACAAAGAAAGAGAAGGTGCGAAGATCAATAAAAAGGCAGAGAGACAATGATGTGTCCATGGTATCACAGCTATTCACATTTTACTCCTCTTGGCCACACCTACCAGTATTCCACTGAATTGGGTCTGAATGCAAAGAGTACTCTACAGAAAGAACTTACAAGACAGAGCACATGGCTTAGTCACGCCAACTTCAAACCTCACCTTAGGTACAGATTGCTGATACCGGTGACTTGAGCTCAGTCTCATCTGATTCAGGAAAATATAAGAACATGACAGATGCCAGATCTAGTCCTTTGGTTCTCAATAATGTCAATTTTTTTATGTGACCATAATTAATTATTCATCTAACATTCATAAATGTATTTAAGTTCCTTTTCAACTTACCTTTTCTAAAAATAGTTTTTATTCATTACAGAGAGGAAGAGAAAGGGAGAGAGAGAGATAGACATATCAATGCTAAAAGAGAATTATTGATCGGCTGCCTCCTGCACATCCCCTACTGGGGATCATAACCTGGGCATGTGCCCTGACCAGGAATCAAACCATGACCTCCTGGTTCATAGGTCTATGCTCAACCACTGAACCACATCAGCCAGGCTTAACTTATTCTTAAATTAGGCCATAATCCTGAATAAACTTTATACCTGTTAAAAATTAACAAATACTCGCATTTATTTGGTCCTGAAAGAGACCAAAGAGACCCCAAAAGGTTAGGGTATTGGGGAATTTGGTGAAATCCCCAAGTAATCTATCTATATGTCTCATTATGATGAATTATGTTAACATAGTCTTGCTCATTCTCCTTCCTTATAAAAGTCTCTCCAATATCTTAATAACTTTAGTTATTTTCTCTTAGATGCTTTTCATTTAAAAAGTATTTTAATATATTTCCTTCCTGAGGTCTGCCAACTTCAATACCTCATAAATCTCTAGCTATAAACACACTGTGGATTTAGGACTCAGGATACCTATTTCTCTCTAGCAGTCTTCCTGATGAAGCCCAGAATATTTTTAGAAGTTCTTTTGGCCAGTGTCTTTAAGAAAATGACAGGTAGCCATGGCCAGGTTGCTCAGAGGTTAGAGTGCCTGGCCCTAGACAGCAGGGCCACAGGTCTGACTCCCGGTCAAGGACACGTATGTTGGTTGCAGGATCGCTCCCTGCCCCCTTCTCTTTTCTTTCCCCACACCCTGGTTAGTGCACGTGCAGGAGACAACCAGTAGATGTATCTCTCTCATATCCATGTTTCTCTCTCTCTCTCTCCCCCTTCCACCTCCCTCCCTTTCACTCCTTTGAAAATCAATGGGTAAAATATCTTCAGGTGAGGATTTAAAAAAAAGAAAAAGAAAATGACAGATTATTTCTCACCTTAACTAAGTTAGATAGATGGAGCTTTCATGCTTCTTTATCATACTTATTGTTTTTATCCTAAAAATATTTTCCTGACATTATTTCTGTATGATTAGTGAGGTTATTTTTCTACTAAGAGAGGTGTCATGACATATCTCTCTCCAAATTATATAATAAAGTACAGTTATAGTCTTTTAAAAATGTATTTGTCTTGAAGTACTGAGAGTAATAACTAAATAAAAATTTATAGCTCTTTATTATTAGGAATAAGAAAAGTTAAATGCTGAGCAAGAATCTGGTATATGATGAAAAACAAACAAAAAAAAAATAACTAATTTACTCAACAATCCTAGAACAGAACTAGTTATGATCTAGTTTCTACTACTTAGTTGTTAAGAAGTTTTGATTCAAATTCTCTTTGTATATTTTTAATCACAATGAAGATATGTGCTTGAACCATCTCTTAAATTTTCTGGGCCTTCATTTTCTTATTTAAAATTATAGGATTTAATTAGAAATCTTTAAGTTCCTTTAGAACAGATGCTTCTGAATTAACTTCCCAAAGGCAGTTTAAGATCTCTTTCTCTGCTCAATCTCTTCTTCCGAATAGTGTTCCAGTATCTAAAATGATGTTTTTAAATATTAATGAGAAAATATTCTCACTACCTTAAGCAGTCATGTTTATCTCTAAATTATTTTTAAATATTCTGAAAATGTCTAACTTTTAAAGTACCAAGACAGGTATCTTTCTTCCAATTCCTTAGGGTAATGCTAAAGAACCACTAGTTCATTGAATTTCTTTTATGGCCATGCTCAGCGCCTTATCACAAGATCCAGTCTTTCTATTTACTGACTACAATAGAGCCTTACAAAGGGTCAGAGCATGATATTTCTACATAAAGTTTTCATTCTTTTATTTTTATGTAGCCTTGAATGTTTTCAAATAAAGACTGACTTAAAACTTCGTCCCCACACCTGAAATTGTTATAAACTACCCAAAGCATTAGAATTAAAACTTACAGATTAAAGAATGTGAAATGATAAGAATATAATTTAAATATAATTTAATACAACTATAAAATTGAAAAATGTGACCTTAAAACTGCAAAATGTATGAATATAAATGGACAAATAATAAACACATTTGTGTACATTTTGGTAGTGGAGAATTATGGGTGACCTTAAAATATATTGTTTCAATGTTTTTAGTTTTTTAAAAACACTGTTAAATTGTTTTAAAAATAAATATATGTTGTGACATATATGACTTGAATATTGACTTCTAGTGCTGTATTAGTATATTATGAATAGATACGTGAATGAATAAATGGATGGAGGATAGATGCATGTGTGTTTTATTGTGGTCTGACAGTCCTGCTTTAGATATGTAAAGATAAACATAGCTTTCAGACTATTTTGTTGGTCTAGTACCAAGAATGACTCATTTCCTGTATCTCTGCTGTTTCTAAAAGTTGTATTTTCAAGCTTGTCATAATTCTCTCTTGAGTAAGAACCTGTCACCTCACCAACGCCTAGAAAACAATTCAAAAATAAAATCGTGGGAAACAGAGGACTAGAGCAAACCAAAAGATACCGGTTTGGGAGAAATATCAGAGTATATGAGACTGATGGATGAAGAGGCTCTAGCAATGACATTTTTGGAAAAATTAGGTAAAAATAGCCAAGAGAATGCTGTTGCTGAATAACTGCACAGATTGGAAAACTACCTAAATTTTTAATTGTAAAGTTTTGTGAGTAGTGAGTTTCATAGAGGTCTAAAGCAAATCCTTTGGTAAAAACTCCCTAAACAGCAACCACTAAATCTTATATATTGTTATGATCATCTGCTATTTTACTGATTTTCAATTGGGTTGAAAGTGTAAGCTTTGCTTTATTTAAAACAAAATGGTGTTAGTTCTTCTCTTAGTGTTTGGTAAAACTCCCCTGTGAACCTGTCTGGACCAGGGATTTTGATTGCTGAGAGTTTTTTCATTACTGCTTCAATTTCCTCAATTGTTATTGGCCTATTCAGGTTTTCTGATTCTTCCTGATTCAATTTTGGAAAATTGCATTTTCTTCTACATTGTCCAGTTTGTTGGCATATAATTGCTCATAATATTTTCTTAAAATCCTTTGTATTTCTGTGATGTCAGTTGTTACTTCACGTTCTTCCTTTCTGATTTTAATTATTTGGGTCCTCTCTCTTTGTTTCTTGATGAGTCTCACTAAAGGTTTATCAATTTTATTTATCTTTTTCAAAGAACCAGCTCTGGGTTTCATTTATCTTTTGTATTGTTTTTTTAGTGTCTGTCATTTATTTCTGCTCTAATCCTTATCATTTCATTCCTTCTACTTATTCTTGGCTTTTCTTGTTCTCTTTCTAATTCTTTGAGTTGTAGGATTAAATAGTTAATTATTAATTTTTTCTTGTTTCTTGACATGGGCTTGTAATGCTATGAACTTTCTTCTCAGGACTGCTTTTGCTGTGTCCCAGAGATTTGGGGATGTTATGCATTCATTTTCATTTGTTTCCAGGAAGTTTTGATTTCTTCCTTGATCTCATTGGTAACCCATTCATTGTTTAATAACATATATACTCCTCAGACTTTTCCAAAAAATCCAAGAGAAAAGAACACTTCTAAGTTCTTTTTATGAGGCAAGCATTATTCAAATTCAAAACCAAACCATTACACTACAAAGAAAGAAAATTACAGGCCAATATCCCTGATAAACATAGATTCCTCAACAAAATATTAGCAAATCAGGTCCAGCAATACATTGAAAGAGCAACCACAACAAAAAATAACATACACCATGATCAAGTGGGATTTATACCAGGGATGATATTTGCAAATCAATAAACTTTATACATCACATAAATAAACTGAAAGAAAAAAAATCACATGATCATATCAATAGAGGCAGAAAAAGCAGTTGACAAAATCCAAAACCTATTTTTGACAAAAACTCTCAGCAAAGTGGGAATAGAGGGATCATGCTTCAACATAATAAAGACCATATATGACAGACCTACAGGAAACATCATACTCAATGGGCAAAAACCAAAACCATCTCCCCTAAGAATAGGAACAACACAGGGATGTCTGCTTTCACCACTCTTATTTAACAGATTACTGAAAGTCCTGGCCACAGCAATAAGACAACAAGAAGAAATAAAAATCATCCAAATAAGAAAGGAGGAAAAAAAATCTCATATTCACAGATGAAATGATATTGCACATAGAAAACCCTAAAGATTCCACTAAAAAACTACTAGATTTAATAAAAGGAATTTGGGCAATGTAGAAGGATATAAAATTAACACTCAGAAATCAATGGCATTTTTATACACCAATAATGAATTATCAGAAAAAGAAACAAAAAATAAATCCCATTTACCACAGCAACAAAAAAATTATATACCTAAGAATAACTTAACCAAGGAGGTAAAAGACTTGTACTCAGAAAATTATAAGATGTTGGGAAAAGATTTAGAAGATATAAACAACTGGAAGAATATACTGTGTTCAAGGATTTGTAGAATTAACATCATTGAAATGTCCATACTATCCAAAACAATCTATAGATTCAATACAATCCCTATTAAATTACCAATGGCATATTTCACAGATCTAGAAAAAAACACTCCAAAAATTTATATGGAACCAAAAAAGACCCTGAATAGCCTCATCTCATCAATCTTGAGAAAGAAGAACAGAGTTGGAGGGATCACAATAGCAGATATCAAGTTATACTACAAAGCCACTGTTCTCAGAACAGCCTGGCACTGGCACAAGAATAGGCATATAGATCAATGGAACAGAACAGAGACCCCAGAAACTGACCTATGCCATTACACTCAATTAATAATTGACAAAGGATACAAGAGCATACAATGGAGTCAAGACAGTCTCTTCAGTAAATACTGTTGGGAAATGGGACAGATACATGCAAAAAAAAATGAGACTAGACCACCAACTTACACCATACACAAAATAAACTCAAAATGGATAAAAGCCTTAAATGTAAAATGTGAAACCATAAAATCCTAGAAGAAACTATAGGCAGCAAAATCTCAGACATCTCTCATAACAATATGTTTGCTGGTACATCTCTTCGGGATAGGGAAACAAAGTAGAAAATAAACAAATGGGGCTACATCAAAATACAAAGCATCTGCACAGCAAAAGAAACCATCAACAAAATGAAAAGGGAGCCCACTGTATGGGAGAACATATTGGCAATGATACCTCTGATAAAGGGTTAATATCCAAAATATATAAGGAATTCACACAACTTAACAAAAGGAAGACAAATAATCCAATTAAAATGTGCAAAAAATCTAAATAGACACTTCTCCAAAGTGGTCATACAGATGGCCAAGAGACATGAGAAAAAATGCTCAAAGACACTTATCATCAGAGAAATGCAAATTAAAATGACAATGGGGTATCACCTCACACTTGTCAGAAGGCTACCATCAACAAATCAACAAATGACAAGTGCTGGCAAGGATGTAGAGAAAAGGGAACACTAGTACACTGCTGGTAGAATGCAGACTGGTGCAGCCAAACAGCATGGAGTTTCCTCAAAAAATTAAATATGAAACTGCCATTTGACCCAGTGATCCCTCTTCTAGGAATATATCCTAAGAAACCTGGAACACCAATCAGAAAGAATGTATGCACCCCTAAGTGCATAGCAGCACAATTTTCATAGCTAAGATCTGGAAGCCCAAGTGCCCCTCAGTAGATGAGTGGATAAAAAAGCTTTGGTACATTTCCACCATGGAATACTATGCAGCTATTAAAAAAAAAAGGATCTCTTTGAGACAGCATGGAGGGACCTGGAGAGGATTATGCTAAGGAAATAAGCCAGGCAGAGATAGATAAGTATCACATGATCTCACTCATATGTGGAATCTAATGAACAAAATAAACGGATTAACAAAATATATCCAGAGACATAGAATCATGGGACAGACTGTGGAATCTCAGAGGGAAGACAGGGTAGGTGGGTGGGTGGGAAGAGATCAGCCAAAGAACTTGTATGCTTATATGCAAAACCCATGGACACAGACAATAGGGTGGTGGAGGCTTGGGGTGGAGGGGCAGGGTGGGGTTATAAGGGATCAATGGGAGAGAAAAAAGGGGATATATGTAATACTTTCAATACTAAAGATTAAAAAAAAATAAAAAATAAAGCAGAGTCTGATTTTAACTGGTTTATAATGAGGAGAATAACTCTGTGAGTAGCAGGGTTTTTTTTATGCTCCACATATAGAGAATCTATATTAGTCTAATATTAAGCCATAGAAAAGTTTTCCTTTTTTTATTCATTTTGTTGAAGCATCTAGCCTTTCAATTAATATTTGCATTAGTTACATGTGCAAGTATAATTAGCTAAAGTAAGAGATGAGTCACAAATGTTGTATACAGTATTTGGCTATTTTATAAGTATTTCTGAGAACCCTATTATATTATTTGGACTTTGAATGTATTGGTAATCAGCACATTGGATTTGCTGTTCTGATATGGAATTCATCATATGTACAGAATGTATTGTACAGTGCTACCATTAGGTGTCACATATGCTAGCACTCAATCTCTAAATCAGAAAGATGAAGTTTGCATCTACCTTATGTTTTTAAGCATGAAAAACAGAGACGTTTACTTTTAAAAAGGATGGCGAAAATATAAGGAAGGGATCTATAGCTCATCAAGCAGAACTCTGCCAGCCTGGCAATGATGTAAATAGGGCTATGGATGTGGCTTCAGAGAAAAGATAGCCAAGGGCCTAATCGATGTATATATATATATTTACTTTTGGTGTTTAATCAAGCACAATTACTCTTATAAGCTTAGAATTGAAGTAAAATTGTGAGCTCTGAGAGTATTTTTGTCTTAGACCTACAGTTGTGGCTGAGATGGTGTCAGATCTGTGAGGAGTAAGCCTTGGCAGCATCTGCCATGTTAATCCCAAACGCTACCATGTGGTGGTGCTTGTGGTTGGAGTCATTTCAATATATGCAACAGAGGTCTCCCTTTTTTTGGCAAGTGATTAAAGGAAGAAAGAGATAAAGCTGTTGGCTTCATGTTGGGTACAGATAAGAGGTATTTCTTTACAAGAGTCTTTTTAATGCTGTGGCCTACCTTTCATTCTAGAAGAATTCAAGTTTAACTAAACTCCTAACTAGACTTTTGAGTCTACCATAGCATACTAGTTTCGTATCATATGTTAGAATGCAATAGCTCTTAATAACTAGACTGCTGATGCCTTCCCACTGTAGCCTCTTTAGCTCAGGCCAGAGCCACTTCCAGGGAAGTCTTCTGTGTCTGCCTCCTTGCCTCTTCTCTGGCACCAAGGTTTTGGCAGTGAATCTGTCCTCTGTGCTTATATCATGTAATAGGAGCTATATTTAAGCTACTGAATCTAAAAGCAGATATTATACATTTTTTAAACTGATGTCCATCCAGTCAGAACCTAAGTAGAAATCTTTTCAGATTCTGTATTAGGTTGGAATTGCTGCTTTACATTTATTAACTGTATATACAACTTTAAAGAGCTAGTGCCTTTTTAAAATTTTTATTTTAGAGAGAAAGGAAGAGGGAGGGAGGGAGAGAGAGAGAAAGAGAGAAACATTGATTTGTTGTTTCACTTATGTATGCATTCATTATGATGATTCTTCTAGGTGCCCTGAATGGGGATCCAACTCACACCCTTGGTGTATCAGCACAGTGCTCTAACCAACTGAGCTACTGGCCAGGACTAGAGAGCTAGTGTTTTAATCAATCCAAGCTTCAGTTTTCCAGGTTGATATGAAGATTAAATATAATATAAATACAAAGCACCAAGTAAAATCCCTGGCATAGAGAGTAATGAGTGTTTTATATTTACCTCTCTATTTTCTCCCACTTTTCTATTACCAAGTGTTGAGAATCCCTGTGGAGACATACAGGACTTCTTTCCCTCTACACACACAGAAACACATTTTATTGGTAACTCAGAACCATTTGCAATTTAGGAAAAAAAATTTAGAAGTAAGAGAATTAGAAAAATTAAAATTTGATAAGAACTAAATTTTAAGTCCAAGTATCTTATCTATACATATATAAAAGTCTAATATGCTAAGTGTCTAAATGCTCAACCAGTCTCTATGATGTGCACTGACCACCAGGGGGCAGACGCTCTGACCAGTAGGTTAGATTGCCGCTGGGGTCTGGCTGATAGGGGCTGGGCGAGAAGGGCCAACACACCCTGGAACCCTTCCATGGTCCTTCTCTGGCTGGCCAACCTCCTGCAGTCCCTCCCCGGTGGGCCAACCCCTATCAGCCCCAATAGGGACTGGGAAAGATGGCCCTGATGGGCGCCAATAGGGACTGGGTGAAATGGGCTGGACACACCCTGGAGCCAACCTCCTGCGGTCCCTCCTCGGCCTCTAAAATATTTCTTCTAATTAATTTCCTTTCAATGTGCATGAATTCGTGCACCGGGCCTTTAGTATATCTATGAATGGCAAAGTAGTACCATTTCAGACTCCCATTTTATATAGTTTATAAAAGGCAGAAACAATTCACATTTTTTACAAATTTACCTTATATTTAAATATGCCATATAAAGTTATTTACTACGTTATTGGAGACACATAACATTGCTATGGGGTTATTTTATTTTTTCAATTTTAACAGTTCAAGGGGCTTGATATATCCTGTCTGTGCATGTAGTATAAGGAAGCCATTATGGAAAACAGTATGGAGGCTCCTTAAAAAATTAATAACAAAATTACTATATGATCCAGCAACCCCTCTTCTGGGCATATAAAAATTTGAAAAAAATTATTTGCTAAAACATATGCACCCCTATATGCATTGCAGCATTGTTGAAGGTGGCCAAGACATAAAAACAACTGAAGTGTCCTTCAATAGATGATTTGATAAGGAAGATGAGGTATATATAAACAATAGACTACTACTCAGCCATAAGAAAAGGTGAAATACTGCAATTTGCAATAACATGGATGGACTTTGAGAATATCATGCTAAGCCAAGAGTCCGTCAGAAAAAAAGTTAGGAATCATATGATTTCAATTATATGTGGGAAATAAAACTAAAAGTAATAAGTGAACAAACAAGTAAAACAAACAAAAGCTCATACACACAAACAATAGTATGATTGGTGGTTACCAGCGAAAACGGTGATTACAAGCGAAAAGGGTCAAATATATGGTGACAGAAAATGATTTGGCTTTGGATGGCTGGTAAAAAGTACAATATACAGATCATGTATTATAGAAATGTATATTAGAAAACCATATAATATTTTAATCAATGTCATCCCTATAAATTTAATTGCAAAATAAAAATTAAAAAGGAAAACTTTATAAATAAAATTAAATAGCAAAATAAAATAAAGAAGCCAAAACACAGGTCTCTATAAGCTTGGATACTCATTAACTTTTTCAGCAACTTATATCCCAAATGCTAGGATAGTCACTGGGTAGTGCATAAATAAGCAAATCTGTTCACCAGCAGCATATAGCTTTGGCATAAAATGAACTAGTCTACAAACTAGAATAAAATACATCTGAAGGAAAGGAGCGAACACTTTTTGTAAAATTATAATAGAAGTTATAAATTCTAGTAAGGAATACAATGCCAAGCATCTTAACATATATGTGAGTGAGATTCTTTTATAAATAGAAAAGTACAAGAGTAAAGAATCAGGACTTAGAAGCAAAGTGACATAGAGATATCAAGGTATGTATTAGTTTGATTAGGTGATGCAAAGTGTAATGTTGTGGTGGGAAATGAGACCCAAGCACAGATCAATTGGGGGTGAGGGGGTGGGGGTTGATTGTGGACAGAAAAGAAGCACAAATTCACTATTCTCTAAATACAACACCTTTCATCACCAGAAGACAGGCAATGGCTAAGTCAGTCTTTTTCACACTAAATGAGAAAATGATTTTAAAGGGTTTACATTAATTTGTATCTGCTAAAGTGCCATGTTATATGCTGTATTGGAAATTGTGGGAATATGTAGCTGAGCATATCACAATGTTTTATTAGAGTAGACAGACGAAGCAGAAGAAAATAAAGTGCTATAACAAGTACAAACATTAAAATGCAGGAGAGTAAGGGGTTAATTTGAACAGGTTGGGTTATGCATATATGTAATATTTTCAACAATAAAGATAAAAATTTAAAAAGTAAACAGGATGGGCAGGAGACAAGGGAAGGTTTCAAAGAATAAGTCATATCTATGCTAAACCTTTAAAAAAATTGGTTTTGATAATTTAAAAAAGGAAATAGAAGGACCTTCCAGGATAACAGAAGAGCACAGGAAGAGTACCATTTGGTCTACTTTAAGGAAAACAGGAATATAATGACGTCTCCCCTCAAAGGAAGGATAAACATGGGGAGGGGAGAGACATATATAGAGTGGACTAGAAGTCTGGTTGGATTTGTATGCTGGGGAAAGATAATAAAATGCCTTATATATCATGAAAATATATTCTACAGGCTGTACAAACCATAAGAAGGCTTGAGAGGAAAAGAGCCATAATTGCACTAATATAATAACAAGAAATCTATGGTAGTGGTGTAAAGAACAAATAGCGATTCATTCATTCATTCATCTAGTCATCCAATAAGACACCCACATCCACTATGTGCCAAGAACTGAGTCAGATTCAAAATACAATGGGCAGCTCTTCCCCAAAGCAGCCAGAGGTGACCAATGAAAATGGTTCGCTATTCACTACACCCAGAAAACCCCACAAAATCATGTAAATCCAGAGGCTCAAATCTTTGTGTTCACCTTAAGAACACTCATGAAACTGCCCAGGCCATCAAGGGTATGCATATTCAAAAAGCCACCAAGTATCTGAAGGATGTCACTTTACAGAAACAGTGTGTGCCATTCGTCCTTATAATGGTGGAATTGGTAGGTGTGCCCAGGTGAAACAGTGGGGCTGGACACAGGGTCAGTGGCCCAAAAGGAGTGCTGAATTTTTGCTACACAAGCTTAAAAATGCCGAGAGTAATGCTGAATTTAAGGGTTTAAATGTAGACTCTCTGGTCATTGAGCACATCCAGGTGAACAAAGCTCCAAAGATGCGGCGTAGAACAGCCAGAGAACATGCGCGGATTAACCCGTACATGAGTTCTCCCTGCCACAGTGAGATGACCCTTACTGAAAAAGAGCAGATTGTTCTTAAACCAGAAGAGGAGACTGCACAGGAGGAAAAGATACCCCAGACGAAACTGAGGAAACAAAACTTATGACCCAGGAGTAAACACAACATAAAATAAATCTAATTTAAAAAAAAAGAAAGAAAAGAAAAGAAAGTGGGCAAACAAAATAGTCTCTGATCTCAAAGACAGGTATTAATCAAACCACCCCATAAATAAGGTATAATCAGAAACAGTGATAAGTGCTATGAATGATCACTATACAAGACTTCATCTGTTTTAGAGTGTTATGGAATGCTCCCAAAGGAAGGAATACATTAGTTAAAATTTGAAATATAGACGGGAATTATTGTAGTATGTGCTTGTGTATATTTAGGAGAGTGTTTGTGGGGGACAGAAAGGAAACATTCCAAGCAGAAAGAAGAGTTTACACAAGAAAGAATGACAAGGGATAAACTGGAAGGCCAGTTGGGCTAAGAGAGCACAGGGGAATGCGGTGTGAGATCAAAAGACAGAGGCCAAACATGGAGCCAAGAGAGAATTTTGTGTTGCTTGTTTCTAACATTTAAAAAAAAGCTACTGGAACTGTATTTCATGTGTAAGGCAGTTCAGAACATGGTCCCTATATTCAACATTGTGTAGAAATTCTTTGCATTTTAATGATAAACTCCTCAAAGCTAAGGATTATCTATAGTAAATTCATAGTCCCTAGTAGGAATAATGTGAACTGTTACATGATCAGAACAGCAAAACTTGAAATAGTTCCTTTCCAAAGAGAAAAAGTTTGACTAGCTTCATGTTTTAGTAATCAAAGCACCAGGGATAACTAATGTCCATAATACCTATCACATCACAATTACTTTCATTTCATTATTTTAATGCTCTTCATATTTCATAAAATTATTATAGATCTAAAATCTTTTCCTTTGACATATTACAGCATAAAAAAGGAAAGAAAGAGAAGCTATTCCAGGTACACACTTTTGAAATCTTTATGGATCCTAATCAGCAAAACATATTTCCTTTTTTATCATGATTTCAACAACATGCCAATTTGTAAAATTAAGTTGAGTTTAATATCTTATGATAAAAATAGAGCTTAAGCATTCCAGTCATGATGTTTCCTACTCCATGCATCTCAATTATATATAAACTTTTAACTTTAGTTTTTAGATATATTTCTAAGTTTACCACTATGTGAAGGTCAACAGCAGTGAGCACTGAGGCGACCAGAGAGTTAAGAATAGGATGAGCTGCTCAGAAAGTGCAGAATGCTCTGAAGCAATTTCTCCTTCCTTGTGTTTCAGATGACCAGCTTTACTCTTATAATCTAATGTATTCTGGTGGAATACTGCATATGGCATAGCATATCCTGTCAGAGTGACCTTTTTTTCCTTTTGAAAACTTGACTAATCACTTCAAAGTACACACACACACACACACACACACACACAATATAGTTTCCATTTATAAAGGCAACATGAAGAGGGAAGATATAGGAGTATCTCTGATTTTCTAAGCCTCACATTCAGGACATTTGAGTCTGTGGTCAGGCAATGCAACAGGCAGAGTGCAATCACAGGGAATTGCAGTGTCAAAGGGATGAGCTGCAAAGAAAAACAGCCCTTTCGTGTGCCTGATAGAGGCCAGCTGAACACTGGGGATGAATAACAGCTTTATTCAGAACTCTGATGTGTAAAATACAAAAGCAAAATGGACCATCTTCAAATATTTAGTCTTCACTTACTACTTAATCTTATTAAGTAGGTGAAATGTTTGTTGAGCATTTATTCCATCTCAGATTCTATGTTTACTGATGAGAACTGAAAGAGGAATAACCCAGTTTTAAAAAGTTAACAGTACTTTGAGGGTGACAGGTATATAAAAGTTAATTTTAATATAGCATAAGATATATGGATAGCAATTTTGTGGGAGCAAACAGGAACAATACCTAAATTGGTTAGGAAGAATTGTTTGGAATTCTTTCTGAAAGAGAGAATATTTGAGATTTGAAAAGAATGAGGATTTATGCCAGGTAGAGGATGGCATGATCAAGAAAAGAACTATATAGCAAAGAGCACTATGTAGTATGGGAAACTATAAACAGGATTGCTCAAGATTAAGCTGTGCATCAGGGACCTTGAAGTTTTGCATCAGGGAGCCTGAGTGAATAACTGGCATAAGAGCAATATAGGATGTCATGTCAAATAGCTTGGATCTTATCCTGAATGTAATAGCGAACAACTGAAGGTTTTCTTAAGCAAGGAAGTAAACTAACCATAACTTCATTTTATGTATACACTAGAGGCCCGTGCATGAAATTCGTGCACAGAGGAGGTGTCCCGCAGTCCGGCCTGCACCCTCTCTAATCTAGGACCCCTGGGGGGATGTCTGACTGCCGGTTTAGGCCCGATGTCTAAACTGGCAGTCAGACATCCCTCTCACAATCCGGGACTGCTGGATCCTAACCACTTGCCTGCCTGCCACCCTGATCACCCCCTAACTACTCCCCTGCTGGCCTAATTGATGCCTAACTGCTCCCCTGCTGGCCTGATCACCCCCAACTGCCCTCCCCTGCTGCGACCCACCTCCTCCACAGGGACCCACCTCCTTGGGGAGAGGCAGCAAAGATGCTGGGACCAGCCTCCTCCACACCATGTGGAGACGCAGAACCCCCAGGCCTCACCGCCCAGAGCAGCTGCCGGGCCCTGCCTCCACTTTGCGCACAGCCATCTTGCGGTGGCCATCTTGTGACGACATCACATGCAAGGGCACAAAGACCACCTATGCTTTTATTAGTATAGATACATTTGAAAAGATCAGTAATAGAAGCAGAAGGACCAGTTACAAAACTGCTATAATTGTCAAACAAGTGGAGTGGTGGCACCTATATACCAGAATTTGGTACTGTCCTTGGTCAGTGTGAAAAATCATTGGAGTAGCTGAGTAATCAAAGATGACTCCTACTGTTTCTAGAACTCAGAGGATTTTAGAGAAAAAACAACTCAGGAGAAGGATAAATTTTCAGTTTTGTAAGTGGTCCATGTAAATTGCCTACTACCACTAAGGGAAGATATCCCATAAACAGCTATAATAAAATAAAAATGAAACTTTGGGGAGAGATCACAGCTTAGAAATAGAAAAGTTCAGGTCATTAACTGGTGCATACATGGCAGCTGAAATGATGAGGGCAGATGAAGTCACCTGTGTATATGCCCTGCATTGCAGAAGAACAGTACACTGAAGGCAGTGCCCTGGGAGAGAAGCAGTAGTTAGTAAATGGGCCTAAAAAGAGGAGACATTTAAGGAGACAACACAAACAGCCAGAGTTATATGAAGAACACCTCTGGGAGATGAAAGTGTTCCGAAAGCCACGAGTGGAAAGATCCAAGCCAGGCCCTCCAAAACAGACCCATTCTAAATGTGAATGCTTTCTAATACCTTATTGTTAGTGTTTGTAATGGCAATGTTAATAAGCAAACATCTTTTGTTTACAAATTCCTTTTGTTTGTTGTACTTTTTCATTTCTTTATTTTCTTATTTCCATCCTCCTCATACCCGAGCATATGCTGTCAAGGGGCATGAAACATGATTACTGTTTGTAACAGCACACCAAGTGAACAACAAGGAAGGTGGTGAGGAGGAGAAAGTTATAAGTGAGAGTCTTAACCCTTTCAGTTGAGATATCTCCAAATTCTCTGTAAAATATAAACATATTTTGACTTTGTTCCCCTTATTTCAGGTTTGATTATTCCCTTTGTGGCTTATCCCCTCTCTTCACATTACTTCTGATCCTTACTCTTAAGCATTTTTGGAATGTGTTGGTACTTCTTTAGCTACAGCTAGAGAATTGAAAACAAACTCAATTCAAGCAACATACTTATATAAATGGCGCTTATAGTTTTATATGTAAACTCATAGCCAGATATTCAAAATGAGTATCACGTTTGTTTTGACTGCCGACCCAAAGCAGATCACCACCCCTACTCCTAAGTAGTAGCCAAGCATAACAAGAAACATAAGAAACAAAAAAGCACACACACATAAAACAAATCCTGAGGAATGTATGCAAGAAGCTAAATAAACAGCGAAGGTCACCAAACACATGCACTGTCAGGAAAAGAAGAATGAAATCTATGGAAAAGAGAAACCACCTGCCAATTTCAAGTAAGTCAACTCCATAAACTGACTGGTGAGCTTATTTGCTGATGCTAGACAGTCAGCACTCAGACTTGGTGCTTTGAACATTAGCAATAACAATCTCAAATGTTTTGCAGGGCAGAGCTTAGCACACAGGTGTTAGAATCGCAATCTCCATTTTGAAAGTTTTCTTGCCTATTTAGAAAATAGTGAGCAGTTTGTGATGTTTTGAACTTGGGGAAAGCAAAAAGAAAATGTTAAACCTGAGTCTGAATGCAATTCATGACAAATATCTTTATTGCTTTTGTTGAATTACTTCTGAAACCTACAGTAACTCATTATCTGGCAACTATCCTTATACTATGGAAAGAAGTAAGAATCTCACTGGCATTTTAAAGAGGTTTCAACATATCTGTTCCATCTTAACATTTTTCAGTGATACATTAAGTTTACAAACCCAAGGCAGGGCCCATCCCTAAATTCATCTACGACATCAGGACCAGCACCAGGGAAGATCTAGGGTGAATGTTTTAGCTAGGAAGGCAAAATATCGAAGTTTAAAGATTGCCAAGAATCAGCAATAATGGTTCAGGTCAGGTCTGAAGAACCAAGCTGAGGTGGCTTAAGTCTTGATGAGTATGAAGGCATAACTACAGAAAATCTGGGAAGTTATTGATATTTACACTTCTGAATAAAGAGAAATTTGGTACTTAGACTACTGCTGGGCCACAGCTATCTTGAAGTTACTCACCTGACTGATTTCTGGTGAATGAATTCTCTGGGGTAGAGATTCAGTCATGAAAATTAGAGGCAAGGGCAAGCAATGGCCCAAGAGTTTGCCAGGTGGACAAACATCAAGGATAATGAAGGAAATGGGTCTATAGCAGAATTCTAGTTACATAAATTGACCACATTTTAAGAATTTAGGTTTGGGAACCACTGAGGATTATGTTATCAGAGTAAGATTCGAGAATGAAGTGAGTGAGACCTAGGGATGAGGACAGGAGTCCCAGGGGTACACTAGCAATTAGGTCCTAAACCAGATGAGGGTTGCAATAAATATGATTTAGGTATAATTAGAGATTCTAAAAGCTAATATTTCCTGGGTCAGTCTATCAGGAATGGTTCTTATTCAGGCTCAACAGTAGGTCATAAAAGATGGGAGAGAAAATGGTGACTATGGAAAAGTCTAAGTACTTACTTCTTCCAATACTGTCATTATATCAGGTGTCATTACGGGACTCAGGCATGAAGAACAGGGAAGACAGACGGATGGGTTGGCAATAAAGTGACAAAATCCTGCCTCTCCCTAAACACTAATCATTTTTAAGACTTTGCTATGAAAAATTTAACCTAAGGTTGTAAAGATCTAGCCATCATTGTGCCATTTGAATCTGCTCCACAAATCTCCATTAATTGTATATTCAAGGCGTGCAGGAATGCCAAGTGACAAAACTCACTCTTGGAAATGCTCTGTTAAAACATCTTCTATGAACTCAGCTCAAATCTATTTCTTTGAGGCTTAGACCTTATTAGTCTTCATGCTATCCCTAGAATAATAAAAAAAAAAAAATAGGCTAACCAGGTTATTTTCCATCCTGGTCACTATCACATGAATGCCTTCCAATTTGTCTAAATCCCTCTTAAAATATGTTAATTAGGCATGAAACTCCAATGTAGTGAGAAGAGGTTAGAATGGAACTATCCTTGATATAATTATAAAAATAAAGTTGTTTTTTTTTTAAAAAAAAAGAATTAATTGTCTTCTGGGCCATGTGATTGTGATAATTTAAATAAATCAACTATAATCTCTACATTTCTAAAGAAAATATCCATATGCTGTGCAATAGGTTTATTTTAAATTTTAATATGTTAACTATTAAAATTTGAGGCGTATAGAAACTAATTAAGAAAATTTAAAAGCCCTAGCCGGTTTGGCTCAGTACATAGAGCGTCAGCCTGAGGACTGAAGGGTCACAGGTTCGATTCTGGTCAAGGGCACATGCCTTTGGTTGTGGGCTCGATCCCGAGTGTGGGGAGTGCAAGAGGCAATTGATCAATGATTCTCTCTCATCATTGATGTTTCTATATCTCTCTCCCTTCATCTCTGAAATCAATAAAAATATATATTAAAAAATAAAGAAAATTTAAGTAATATATAATTCTAACAGGGCCTGGGCATAGAAAATTATTATTTAAAAAAGCCATATAGGAGAGCTAACACTCATGTCAAGGAGAATAAATAAAAACAAACAGGTTTTTAAACAATGCAGAACTGGGGGTAGGTAAAGGGTTGACTAAACAGGGAATAAGGAAATTTATTCCCTGATAGAACTATTTGTGATTGTGGTATTGGTTACAAGACTTTATGTGTTTATTAAAAGTTATATACATGCACAGTAAAAAGGACAAATTTTATTGTAATAACATCTCGATTTAAAAAAAAATTAACCTGAAAGGAAATATATGCATTGTGGTCCCAATTTTGCAGAAAAAAAAAGTTATAGTCAAAAATGTTAACAGTAGTTATTTCTAGGAAGTCAGCTTATTGGTTTACTAAGACATTTCAGTAGAAGAAGGTACCTCAGTTGAAAGGTCATATATAACCAAGACTGTGATGGCCATAATGAGACCATGTTAATGCAGAAATGAGCATAAACCACTAGAAATTAAAAGGAAATCAATTCAATTGACAGGTGAAATCAAAATGAGAAAAAAGAGATGTATATATGCATTTTTGTTTGTGGGTAGAAAGGGAAAGGTTTCCATTCATATTGCAGCCTATGGTTATTTTTATTTTTCTTGAATTGGCATTTAAGGAAAAGAGGTTGTTCATCACTAATCAAAGCCACTGATAAAAATAGGGAGAAGGGAAAAAATAAACAAAACAGAAAACAAGGTGAATGACAGAGTTCTTCATCACACAAATGGAGCCCACCCTTCAGCTACTCAGTACTCTTTGGGATTGGTTGAGTACTCTTTGGGACTGGTTGTTCAACTAATTATGATCTACCCAACTGCATTATCATCTACTCCCTATTTCTTTGTCTTATTTGGGCCGTTATGGGATATTTCGTCAAATGCTTTAGATATAAACCACCGACCACATTCTTCTTTTTCTCTTGTCAAAAAAGACAATGCTATTAGTTGGATGAGTTTTTTCTGTGAACTCCTGGTTCTTCTAGTGATGATTGCTCCCTTTTTTAGAACTCATAAACCATCTCTTCCGTAATTTGTTCTAGTCACAATTTTATAGTTTGAGAACTCGCCTGCCTTTCTCTGCTTCTTTTTCTCTTTCCTTCTCCTCCCCTCCCTCTTTAAAAGAAGATCTATATATTCACCCTTTACACTATTCTTTGGGCAAAATGTTCACTCTCCATATTGACTAAGGTCTAGACAGCAGTTCAAAAACTGTTTCCAAACTTTGTCAAGTAACAGAGAAGTAAAGTTTGTTCATGCTGGTTTGGGAATTAGGATTCCTTTATAATGATGCTGATTTTGTACTTTTCAATCCAAAAATCATTCTTCTTGATTAAAAAAAAATCACAGTCAAAATAGAGGCTAGGTAAATTATTTGTCTTAGTAAATACATAAGTCTCAAGCAGCATATTTATAATTTTCTTGTTCTTATTCTGAACATAAGAATGTTTGTATTGAAACTACACTTGCAGCATGAATACTGTACTTTTACTTAGACTTCATGTTCACAGAAGTGTGGTGGCCTGCAGGAGAGCCATAAACTTCTCGACAAGCTGCCTGAGTCCCCAACAGTGATTGCATTAAATACTCTGATTTGTATTTTCACTTCATGTTCACTTAAAAATATAAAGTAAAATTTTCAATAAAATGAGTACAAATAAAATGAACATAATAAGTAGATAATACATTTCTATTTAAATATTGCATCACTTATAGTGAGATACATTTTTAAAAAGTTCTAGATCTGTACTTTCCAATATGGTAGCCACTAGCCACATGTGGCTATTTAAATGTAAGTTCTTGAATATTAAACATATTAAAAAATTCAGTTCCTCCGTGGCACTGGCCACTTTAAAGTGCTCAGTAGCCACATGTGGCAATTGTGCTGAGCAGTATGGTATAGACCATTTCATCATCACAGAAAGATTTATTTGAAAACACTGATCTAGATACTCAAAATGTGATATGTAATTGCTTTATTCAAATACAGTTTTCACTTATGAAATTTTTATATATGTTAGCCACTGAAATTAAGAGGTAAATATATTAACATTAATGCATAGACATTAGATCTTGAATAAACTATTAGCAAGTTATAATTGAGTGTATTGATTTATTCTCATATCAATTGATTTTAAAAAGACAACTAATAAATATAAACTGATTATAATGCTTCAGATCACAATATCCAGTGATAATGATTAATCTAAATTTCCAAGATATTTACTGCAAAGCCTACTGAAGTAATACATTTTAGTAGTATTTGTCAATCAGTTACTATTACTGAGAAAACAATGATAATGAACTTGGAATGTATATCTCTGGGATTTCAACTCAAAAGGAAGATATCAGCTAAAGAACTAGAATGTAAAAAAGATATTGTGCTGAAAATAAGTGTTACAGCACTAATTCTTTTTCTGTCTTCTAGGATTTGTTCTCTTAAATGATCCTGACATGCACAAACAAAAACCACAGCTAACCTCTGAGTATCTGGTGACTTTTTCTGAGTTGGAAACTGTTTTTAATAGATCTGGGAGGAATGTTAAGGAAACTGGCTAAAATAATATTAATAAAATGGAGGGAGAAAGTTAAAAAACTTTATAAAAAAGATTTAGGAAAAACATGTAACAGAGACTTGCAATAGTTCTGAATAATTTAAAGGGAAGGGAAAGGGAAAGGAAGAAGGGAAGAAGGAATGAGGAAAGAAAAGAAGGAAGGAAGGGAGAGAGACAGGATATGGAAAATGGCAGTCACAGGATAATGCTTTGGAGTTCAAAAATTAACCTAGTTAGATATAAAACAAAAGCAACTCATAAGATATAATACAAACTATAGTAAAGCAAATAGCCTAAAGTTTGAATTTTATTCATGGTATAAACACATAAAGACAAATAGTAATCTTGATTCTCAGCCAATGAAATTAAAACACAGAAATGAAGCTAAAATTCCACCTCAGAAAGATAACACAATAAAGCAGGACACAAGCATGGCCAAATATAATAATAAATATGTCAGAAATAAGGGTTAGCATGACAGTTTAATAATATATTATGTCAGAAATAAAGGGTGGTTAATGATTCAGACATTAAAAGGAAAATTATAATTTTTCAAAAATATGACAAAGCAAACTCTCATTGTGATCAGACCACCAAAAAGCCATTGTTCTCAGAGGCCAAATATAATATGCAATGAAAACAGATAAATCTAGTTTAAAACATTCAAAGTACATGTAAGAAAAAAATCTACTTTTTTTGGTGTTTTAAGGCAAATCCAGGCTGGTGAAATTATCAAGTAGCACCATTTCCTTGATTATACTTGAGCATTTGTATGGAACCTCTGTAATAGAAGAAAGGTATATGAGACCTTTAATAAAATAAAGTGTCAGGGGAAAAATTTTTTTTTCTATCCCCTTTTTTCTCTTCCCACTTCTGACACAAGTTAAATCAGACAACACATTCTCATAAGTAACTGCAGCTTATTTAGACAGACTCAAAGAAGAAGGGGTGGTGAAGGTTGGGGTAATGGAATACAAATCAAAATCCCAGGGTAAAAAGTAATCCCCAAGGACTACTTTCACCCTCCCACACTCTCCTCTCATCAAGATTCTAGAGCTACAATAAAGCCATTTTCTTATCTCTCTGATTCAGTATTTTTTTATGCCACTAAAGCTATTTGATATGTACAAATCATTTGCTTTCTTTTCATTTATGAGAGAATTAAGAAAAAAAAGAAGGAAGTAGTGCTTAACGGGTGTTTTTCATAGCATATGAAAATCACCTACTCCATGGGTCAATGGGAGAAAAAAGAAAACATATGTAACACTTTCAACAATAAAGATTTTTTAAAAAGGTGGGGGGGGGGGGGAGAAATCATCTAGTCCAAAATTCTCAAAAAAAATTGAAGACATTGGGACCAAGAAAGATTATATGATTTTCCCAAGATTATATAATTAGTATATGAAAAGCTAAAACCCAGTGACATATATCCTTGTCAACATTTACCTCTTCAAAATATCCTTGGTACCCCAGTTTTTCTAAAGTGTCAGATAACACATTTTCATTGATAACTGAAACAAGGCAAATGTGCATCTGCTTTAACATAGAGAAGCTTGGAAATTACTAGTATAGCCCAGTTAGGCTAACTACTGGATTATTCATACTTTTTTTAAAATTTTATTTTATTGTTTTAAGTATTACAAATAGTAGTACATATGTCTCCTTTTTTTTCCCCAATGACCTCCCCCCGACCTCCCCTACCCCCCAGTACATGCCTTCACCTGCCCGCCCCCCCCCCCCCAGTGCCTTGTATCCATTGGTTGTGCTTATATGCATGCGTACAAGTCCTTCGGTTGGTCTCTTACAGCCCCCCTCGCCCAACCTCCCCTGTCTTCCCAATGTGGTTTGACAGTCTGTTCAATGCTTCTTTGCCTCTGTATCTTTTTCCCACCATTTCTTTCCTTTAAAAAGTTTTGCCTTTGCAGACTAGAAATAAACATATAATAACCAAACAAAACAAAAAAAAATGTTTGAGTCCCAAGTTCAATGTCCAACAGTTCTGAGTCCCCGTTTCAATGTCTAACAGTTCCTTATGTGTACATGTCAGCAATGATATCTGGATGGTGGGCACATGGTGGCAATACAGGTCCGACCCTCTCTGGTTTGGTCCTAGGCAACCTGTAGCGGTGCACAGCTGCTGTATTCATACTTTAAATTGCTCCATGAACTCCAGAAAACATCAAGTTTTTAAGTAGTTGCTTATGGAGGTTAATTTGACAGATAAATTTGACCAAAGGAATCTAACTCACTTAAGATAAGTAAGCTTTTTAAGTAACCTTGTAAGTTCCTTGAGTGCTATGACTCTTCCTTATTTATAGCAGATGCCCAAGGCCTTGGCACAATGCAGAAGCTCAATCAACATTTAATGAATAAACAAATGTGATCCTCATTGCTAAACTATTAAAATGAGGGAAATAGAGAAACCAAAATGGCGGCATAGGTAAGCACCTAAACTGCTGCCTCACACAACAATTTCAAAACAACAACTAAAAGACAAAATGGACATCATCCAGAACCACAGGAAGGCTGGCTGAGTGGAAATTCTAAAACTAGAAGGAAAGAGAAAAGCACACTGAGACTTAGAGGATCTGCAGGAGGCAGAGGTACTGAGACCCATGCACGGAGAGGGCTGGCAACTGAGTGTGTGGTTAGCTATCTCAAGCAGGAGGAAGACAAAAGCTCCCAACTGCGCTGAACTCCAGTTCCGGGTGAGATTCTGCAGACCCAGCTCATACGGGGTGAAACTGGACTGTCAGGAAAGAGAAAAGCGCACTAAGACCCAGAGGAGCTGCAGGAGGCACAGGTACTGAGACGCACGCATGGAGAGGGTGGGCAACTGAGTGGTGGCTGGCTTGCTCAAGTGGGAGGGAGACAAAAGCTCCCAACTGCACTGAACTGCAGTTCCAGGCGAGACTCTGGGGACCCAGACTCATTCAGGGAGAAACTGGACTGTCTGGCAGCAGACGGAACTCAAGGCGGCTTTCTCTCAGAGGTGCTTGCAGTGATTACCATGGGACACTGAGACCCAGGGGCCTATTAGGGCAGAGCAGATGGGAAACCAATGCTGTCTGCTCCGCACTGAGACTCCGCCCCATCCAAGCTGAGCACAGAGGCTTTTGCAAGTCTTCTCCCATAAGGATGTCTCCAGCACAGTTCTCCCAGTGTAGACACAGCTGATCCTCACAGCCAATTGGCCTGGATGTCAATTCTTCCCAGTGATACCAACAACAATCAAGACTTAACTACAACAAGACTGTGCACACAGCCCACAAAGGGGAGCACCAAGAGTGTCCACCTCAGGTAACTGGGGAGGCTGAGCCACTGGGCCCTACAGGACACCTAGCACACAAAGCCACTCTATCAACTCAGGGAAGCAGCCAAAATGTGGAGACAAAGAAACAGATCACAAATGTAAGAAATGGAGGAAAGCAAATGACTGGATATAGAGTTCAAAACCATGGTTATAAGGTTTTTAAAAAATATCCTAGAAAAGGCCGATAAATTGAGCGAGACCCTCGAGGATATGAAAAAGGACCAACTAGAAATTAAACATACACTGACTGAAATAAAAAATGTTATACAGAGACCTAACAGCAGACTAGAGGACCGTAAGAATCAAGTCAAAGATTTGAAATACAAAGAAGAAAAAACACTCAACTGGAAAAGCAAAAAGAAAAAAGAATCCAAAAATATGAAGATAGTGTAAGGAGCCTCTGGGACAACCTTACACTACAACCTTACCAACATCCGAATTATGAGGGTGCCAGAAGAAGAGAGAGAGCAAGATACTGAAAACCTATTTGAAGAAATAATGACCGAAAACTTCCCCTACCTGGTGAAAGAAATAGACTTACAAGTCCAGGAAGTGCACAGAACCCCAAACAAAAGGAATCCAAAGAGGACCACACCAAGACACATCATAATTAAAATGCCAAGAGCAAAAGACAAAGAGAGAATATTAAAAGCAGCAAGAGAAAAACAGTTAGTTACCTACAAGGGAGCACCCATACGACTGTCCGTGGATTTGTCAACAGAAAGTATGCAGGCCAGACAGGAGTGGCAAGAAATATTCAAAGTGATGAATAGCAAGAACCTACAACCAAGATTACTCTACCCAGCAAAGCTATCATTCAGAATTGAAGGACAGATAAAGAGCTTCACAGATAAGAAAAAGCTAAAGGAGTTCATCACCACAAAACCAATATTATATGAAATGCTGAAAGGTATCTTTAAGGAGAGGAAGAAGAATAAAAAGGTATAGATAAAAATTATGAACAACAAATACATATCTATCAACAAGTGAATCTAAAAATCAAGTGAATAAAAAAATCTGATGAACAGAATAAACTGGTGAATATAATAGAATCAGGGGCATAGAAAGGGAGTGGATTGACAATTCTTGGGGGGAGAGGGGTAAGGGGGTGCGGGAAGAGACTCGACAAAAATTGTACACCTATGGATGAGGACAATGTGGGGGTAAGGGCAGAGGGTGGGGTGGGAACCGTGTGGAAGGGAGCTATGGGGGGAGAAGAGGAACAATTGTAATAATCTGAACAATAAAGATTTATTAAATTAAAAAATAAAAATTATTTTTAAAAAATAAAATAAAATGAGGCAAATAATAACAGCAACAACCACACCCATATTTTGAAATTATCTGCAAAATTACTCTAAAGACATGAATGGCTGTTTACAATATAGAAATGAAGTCTCCTAGCCAGTTATTTTTTTCTTTCATTTTTTAGTAACTATAATTTGAACTGAGTGAAAATTTGAAAACAGCTTACTCAGAAATCCAAAATAATATTAAAATATTGGGAATAATGTGAGTTCAGTAAGACACACAGGAATAATTTCTAGAAAAAATGTAAAAAAATATGACTTCTTGCCTGGCTGGTGTGGTTCAGTGGTTGAGCATCGACCTATGAACCAGGAGGTCAGATTTCAATTCTAGGTCAGATCATACACCTGGCTTGCAGGCTCTGTCTCCAGTAGGAGGCAACTGACTGGTGATTCTCTGTCATCATTGATGTTTCTGTCTCTCCCTCGCACTTTCTCTCTCTGAAATCAACAAAAACACTTTTTTAAAAGAAATATGACTTCTGCTTTTGACTGACTTGCTGATTTAACTTATTTGTAATATGAAAATAGGAGGAACTGGCAGACTGTATGCAGTTTTTTTATTTGATTTTAATTCACATGGATATGAAGGCAGCTAGTTGGCAAAGTTGGCTCCCAGTGGTGTCGCCTCTCCCTGCATGAGCAGGCTGCTCCTCCTGAATCAAGAGATGGGGTCTATTCTCTCTCCTTTCAATGACTTCTCTTGACCAATAGAAAGTGCTGGAATTGTTGCTCAGCCAGCCAGTTTCCAAGTAGCCTTTAAGAGGGCTGTTTTTTGTTTTTGTTTTTTTGTTGTTTTTTCCCTATTCTGTGGTTAGCCAGCCACAGTGCACGTTCTGGCTAGGTCTGGAAAAGTGAGAGACAATGGGGGTCGGGGGGAGGGTTATAAGAGCCTCAGAGGAGCCCTGAGAAGTTGGATAAGTGGTTGAAGCTTTCTTGGAAATTCAAGCCCAGCCCCATCTCCAGATGAAGCCAACCAGCTCCATGAGTGACCTCAGTCATTGCTGGGGAGTAGAGGAGACACTTGGCCAACATCTCCCCTGCCCCATTCCTAACCCACAGAATGAGAAATAACTTACTGTTGCTTTAAACCATTAACTTTGGCATAGTTAGTTACAAAACAATAGATATAACTCAAGTCATGTGTCTGAACCTTTGGAAGAGTCAAACAATTTAGAAAAATACCAGTTTTCTGAAAATGCAAATAAATACAATACTTGAGATAAAAGATCACAGTTAATTGTAACTAACTGGAAACACCTTGTAATATGATTTAAAATACTACTATAATAATTGGCTTTTAAATAATTTAACTTGAGTGGAAAATTAGACAAAGGGTGGTTCTCAGACTCCCTCCCACCCCTGTCTGGCAATTCATGCCAGATGATATTTGCATGAGTAACATACTCCCAAGGGCATACTTATGATTATGCAAATTCCTACAATGGTACTTAAAGAAAGTGTATTGAAATACAAGTAACAAGGCTGTCTATATTGATTGTAGAGAGGAAGGGAGAGGGAGAGAGAGAGAGAAATCAGTGATGACAGAGAATCATTGATCAGCTGCCTCCTGCACACCTCCTACTGGAGGTAGACCTCAAACCCCAGCTTGTTCCCTGACCCCAGAATTCGAACCCTGACCTCTTAGTTCATAGGTCAATGATCACCAGTGAGCAATACCAACCAGGCTCAATTCTAATTTATATATATAAAACCATACCTATATTACTATATTAACAACACATTCCCTTTCTCAGTATCAAGTTACTTAAGCCATATGTCACAGATAAGCAAGGTTGACTATGTGTTTCAGACATTTTAGACTGTTTTGCCACTCAGCTGAATTTGGAAAGATGACCTTGAATTTTGTTTTGGACTTATTTTCCTCTGATTTAAGTGCTTTTTAGTATTGTCATTACTTTCTCTACTTTTGGGAGCTTCTTGACTTATGTTCCTCATTCTGTTTGGAAATGGAGAACAAAATTTTCTTGTCTTGTAAAATTGTCATCTTTCCAATAATATGAAATGAGAAGATATTTTTAATATAATTTGATTTAATGCTTTATAAAAAAAGACTAAGAGTGAAGATTTTTAAGTATATACATTATTTAGGAATATTATAGAAGTTTTTTAAATAGTAAGACTTTTCTATATAAGTGAAGCTTCCTTTTATAAAAAAGACCCAATGAGAGAGAAATTGAGAAGAAGCATATTATTCATAATAAGAGCTTTGTTTTTGTTTTATTTGGGAGGATAAATTATTTATATTTTTGAAACTATAAACTCATGAAGCCCTTTTCATGTAATATAGAATATGAAGATTTTGTGGGGTTTTAACTCAGATATTTAAATTGAAAAGTTATGGATTCATATCACTTTATGAAATATTTTATATAAAAGTTTCTATAAATCAATTTGTCAATATTAAAAAGTAGAGAAGAATTTCAAAGGAATGTTATGGTTAGAGAAATAAATACTCCTTTATTAAAATGGTGTTAGTCTATATCTAATTTATGCTTTTTTAATATTTAATGCCACATGTTAATTTCCTTAAAATCAATTATAATTATATGAATGATAATACTTTATCAAAATTACTAGAAGTAGGCTATTTAAATAGAAAATTTTTAAATGTGCATTGAAAATCTGCAATGTGTTAAGCTCAAGGCACCCACTTTTTACACTTTCTTTTTTTAACCTCACAACAATTCTTGAAAATAAAAATTATTATCAGTAAAAATCTTATCAGTAAAATAAGTGTTATAATGATGAGATTACTAAGATACCATAAAATGAGAAAACTAGCAAGTGAAGGAAGCATCATTAGGGAAACATCAACATTAAAGGTGGATTAGGGAAGAGATTCCCACAGAGATACAGAAAAGTCAAAAGCAGAATGAGAATCAGGGACAAAAACTGCAAAGGAAAGTAAGGGACAAGAGACTCACCAGGGGTCAATGCTGCAGGAACAGCCCATAAAAAAAGAACATGGAGCCCTAACCGGTTTGGCTCAATGGATAGAGCATTGGCCTGTGGATTCAAGGGTCTCAGGTTCGATTCTGGTCAAGGGCATGTACCTTTGGTTGTGGGCACATACCAAGTAGGGAGAGTACAGGAGGCAGCTGATTGATGTCTCTCTCTCTCTCATCGATGTTTCTAATTCTCTATCCCTCTCCCTTCCTCTCTGTAAAAAAGAGAACATGGAAAGGAACTTTTTTACTGAAATTTAACTCCCTGCCATCTGACACACTTTCTCAATGTTTGCTGAAGGAATGTATGAATAAATTTTGTTTTATTTCTACTTGTCTTTGAAGAGAGGGTAGCAAAGTGATGGAGAAGAAAGGAATTGGGAAGGAAAAAAATATTTTTTAAACTCCAATAATGTTCCAGACTCTGTGCCAGGAGCCTTCATATGCTGTTTCAGTAAAGAAGAGATAAGATCCATATTGTACTGAGAGCAAATAAACAAACGAATCAGAGGATTTAAATGCAGCTTAACCACTTAGTCAATGACGGCACGATTTAAACCCAATGCCTATTTCTAAGCAAAGATCCCAAGTTTTCTCCCAACTCTGTCGATTACTATTTTGGACAAAATGGAAATTTCCTAATATGTAAGAAATTTACAAGAACTTGGAACAGATGATCTGTAGCATCATTTCACAGAAATGTACACTTGAAATCTACATGCTCTTATTAACCAATTTCACCCCAATATATTTAATTTTAAAAAAATAAAGCAGGTGTAAAACCGTTCCTAGAGAAAAGATTTAGCATTAGTACAATAATGACTGTCTTCTAATCATTAGACTTGTATAATAAACAGCTTATTTAATGTTGCTATTTCAGATTTTCTACAGATATTTGATGTCTGATCTGAATTCTTGATTACCCCCAAACACACTTCTCACCCTACCATTTTGCTCCTACAGGTTCCCAATCATCTATCCTTCAGTTTTAGTTTAAATGTCATTTTCTCAATCTAATGTAGATGCCCTCTGCATTCCTTTTTCATATCACCTTATTATTTTTCTCTAAAGTACTTATTGAAACTAATTAATTATGTAATGATGCTACTTATGTATTAAGTAGATATCTATGCCACATATCATACTAGATATATGATGTACCTCTCTCCTTCACTGAATTATAAACTCATAAAGTACCAGCACATATCTATCTTGTTAAGTATTATATATTAAAGCTGAATAAAATGAATGAATAAGTAAAGAAAAGTTGTCATCAAATAATAATTTAAAGATAAGAGAGGTTCAGTCACTAGCTCATGGTCAATAACTGATAATAGTGAAGGTAAAATTCAAACCCAATTCTGTCCATTTTAAGGCCAATATATTTGTATTCTACCTCACTAATTTTCTAGGATTAGAGTTTCATAAATTACCACGTGTCAAGAGGTCATTCCAAACCTGTTATTTCCTTAATCTGCTTCTCAAATCCTGCCAGAAAAATAGGTAATTTGTGGTTAGCAATATTTTCCATTTTTATTTAATCTCAAATTTTAGTTACATGTAGAAAATAAATACATTAGTTGATGATTATAAAACAAACCTGGAGACTTTAAATCAGATAGTATTTTAAGATACTTTTTAAATGTACATTGTGTTTCAAGAGTAAATTTTGCTCATTTAAAAATGAATTTTTATATTAAAATGATACCTACATCTTTAAAAATTGATTAACTTATATTTTAAATGAAATAAGATATTAATGACAAAAGTTCAAAAAGGCAAAAATACACTTTTTAATCACTTACTCTGACTCCTGAATACATGTTCTCTGTTAAACTATGCATCCCTCATCTACTATAACGGATTTCATTCAGTTCAATAGGAAAAATAGTTGTTGTTCTTTAATCATAAAGAATTCTCTCAGCTTTTTATTCCACATAAAGCTGTTCCCAAATACATTAGTTAACTGGTGTGCATTACAGAATATTCCCTGCTTTGGAAACACTCAAATAAAGCTAATTCCACAGGATATAGGGCTACTGACTAACACATTGTAACTATATGACATCTTGACCAAAACTTTTCTGAATGTGCATCACAAAGATCCCTGACACTTGTCATTTTCAGAGATTAATGAAACATTTCTAAAGAATTACACAGTGCTGCCTGAGCAGAAATAGGAGAAATTGTATGCTCACATTTAAACAAATTTTATCCCTCAAACTATGTAGTTTAATTTTGACCTATTTTTATTTGTTTTAAAATCCAGAAAACTGTTTATTTGGCAGACACGCTTAAGTTCATCACTTTCATATTCTACCTCCCACTATAATTTTTCATGTGCCTGAAGAACAAATCCTCCACATCAGTATCTCATAGTTTCCCTGAGTAAAGTAAGTCTACTTTCATGTTTTAAAGATAGCTGTATACTCAGAGAAGACATATATTATTGGTGAGATTATAAAAAAAAACACGCAGTAGTCATACAACCTAATGGAATTGAGTTTCAAAGCTAATGTTTGCTTACAAAGCTTATTGATATTTGCAAATGAATAATTTAATGCAAATGTGAACATTTGCAATTACCTAAAAATCTAACATTTTGGAATGAGTCAGACTAGACTCATATTTAATTTCATGTTAATTTGTAATTCAATACATAAACATATACCTGGGTGTTTGGTATATTTGTGCTTGTAAAATGAATTATATTTTTAATGAATAAAGGGCCCCTTAATAAAATAACAATGACATTAATGTGAACTTATTTGTAAGGTAAAGATTTTTTCTAACATGAAAAATTAAAGAAATTGGCTCACCTAGATTTACTTATATCAGATAATGTAATATATATAGATGTATAAAGCAATTTGAAAGATATGTAACAATATTGAAGGTAGATAGAGGCATGTGGTTGAGATTATAACCAATTAAACTTGGTGAGTTGAAGTGAATTACTTAAATCATTGGCTGGACGGGAACTTTTTAAAGCTCTCTATTGTAAGCCAGAGGACTGGTGAGTACTCAAGATTCTATTTCTAAAAAAAAAAAAGATGTTTTTAGACTCCACATATAAGTGCAACCATATGGTATTTGTCTTTCTCAGTCTGACTTTTTAGCATAACCACCCTAGACCCATCCAGGTGTCACAAATGACAAGATTTCATTCTTTCTTTGTTATTGTTGTGTAATATTCCATTGTCTATATATACCACATCTTCTTTATCCATTCATCTAGGCTGCTTTCATATCTTGGCTATTGTTAATAATGCTGCAATGAACATTAGGGTTCATCTATCTTGTCAAATTGTGTTATTTTCTATGAATAAATACCCAGAGGTGGAATCTAAAAATAAAACAAAGCAAACAAGCAAAAGAAAAATGGACTTATAGGAACATAGATCAAAGGGATCATTACCAGAAGGGAAGGGATGGGGGAACAGATGAAAAAGGGAAGAAGAATCCAGTCAATGATAATGTGATTAGTTTACAGGGTGATAGATGATTACTAGAACTAGTGGGGTGATCAAACTTTAAGATAAAAAATGTTTAATAGCTCTAACCAGTTTTGCTCAGTGGATAGAGTATCTGCCTGCTGACTGAAGGGTCCCAGGTTCCATTCTGGTAAAGGTTGCAGGCTCGATCCCCAGTAGGGGGCATGCAGGAGGCAGCTGATTGATGTTTCTCTCTCATCAATGTTTCTATGTCTCTACCCTCTCCCTTTCTCTCTCTAAAAATATCAATAAAAATGTTTTTTTAATGTTTAATCACTATTGTGTACACCTACCTGAAATTAATATAACCAACATAAGATTGTATACCAACTATGTTCAAATAAAAAATTTTTAAAAGGTGAGAGGTAGTGATAAATGGAGGCTGAAAGGAAATCTGTGTTCACAGCCCAGAGCTCTCATTCACAGAAACACCCACCCATACAGCTTCTAGCAATTGCATCAAAAATCCATCCATTTTGCAGGGGGAAAAAAGTTCTTATTAGGAACTATGTTTTAGGAGAGAAAGGCAGAAATAGGTTGAAGTGTGCTTTACATTGCTTCTTAGTTACATTTACATATAATGATGCATTATTTGGATTTTTTATATTTAAAATAAATCAATGTAATGTTTTACATATTTTAGTTTATTATAAAGCAGTACTTAGGCAAGTGTAAGCCATACTTATCCTTGATATTTGTAAATCCTTTATCTACTTAAGGAAACTTACATATGTATAAATTCTCTGAATAAATGTTAAAATAATGTGATTATGATGATAGGTAACAAAAATACAAAGTTTTAACATGTGTCAGACATTTCTACACTCTTTATGCACAATAACTTATTTGGTTCCCACACCAATTCTCCGAGGATGATACTATTATTATTTTCATTTTAAAGATAAGGAAAGCAGTTCTGAAATCAAAATACTTTTATTAAAATACTTGCTGAGAATGCTAAACTTGTAATTTGTATATTAAAAAAATTTTACTGTAGTTTTCTAATTTTAAAATATCTATCAAAAAATGTTCCATTCCAGTTATTTCTCCTCTACTTATAAAAACTTAACCCATTCTGTTTTTTAAATAAGTTAAACAGTCCAGTTGGTGTGCTATAAAATATAACTAACCTCAAAAACTAAAATTGCAACTAAAAAGGCAGAAATTTACAGGTTGGTGGTTATCAAATGCCAGGTTTATCCTCACAAATGAGGTTGTCACCTTGTTTGAAGCTGTTTGTTAGATGACCATTTGTTAACCAGGGAGGAGAGTGGATAAATAAATTTCTCGGTAGCTGCATTGTACAACCAAATATTAACGTAAAAAGGCTATCAGCACCAGAATAGATCCAACAAAGCAAAAAAAGGCATTCACTCCAACTTTAAATTTAATTTCCCCTGTTTAAATTAGATTTTAAAGTTATTTAAAAGTAATTTTATTACATGTGGCATATTATAATGACTTGAAGTGTACGAGTCTGCCTATATGTTAGGTACAATATAAACTAAAGCTTATCACTCCGCTTTGAGCATTAGCTCATGAATCAAAGGAGATATAAAGTCTAAGCTTCAAAACCCATCTTTATTTACCAGGTTTGCAAGAAATCCATTTGGCTTTTTATTTATATCAGTAGTTGTTTTAAAAAAATCAGATTTTGATTTTCTTTACACTCTTAACTCCATTTACCAGAGACTGCTTTTCTCAGCTCCTTATTTATATGATGCCACAACATTTACAACTGAAATACAAATCATAAAATTATCAATAATGGGTTCTGAAGGAATTCCTCCCCACAAGTTACAACATACTTATGTAAACATTGCAATGAGTTTGCCTATTTAAAAATTATTGAATACTCAATCTATAAGTAATAGTGAACAAATTAAATACATCCTTATGGAACACGTCATGAAGATTAACCTACCTTAAACAATTTTTTTTATTCAACTGCTGGAAATCACTGAAAAAGTTTCATTCTAGCTTTCAGATGCATTCAATCACATGCATTCAACAAAATTTACTGTGCACCTACCAGATTGAACAAACCCTGTAATAGGATTTGGAGAAATGGTCCTCACCAGAATAAACGGATGTGGAATAAATAATCACCTGTTCTGAATGTTATCAAAGGGAAAATCTACTCAACTTGAATGTGCATTTCTATGTGGGTGGGGAACAGGTGGAGAGAGCCTCTCTGAAATGACTTTAAATTTCAGATTCGAAAGATGAGCATAAATTCTACTGGCCAAGGGTGAAGGATTAGGGGGCTGGAATTTGTGCTTGTGATCCAGTCATAAAACGGCTTGTTAAAGGATCTGAGGCAGGCAACAGAGAACTTGATTAACTGCAATTGCAGAAAGAGGTCCATTGTGGCTAGAACAGTGAGAGGCAGAGCAAGATAAAGGATAAATGAGGCTGCAGAGACAGGTAGGTCCTGAGGGGCCCAGTCATGGGGCGCTTAATAGGCTTTGTCATGCACGATGGACTTTATTCCAAGAATCAAAGGGAAGCACTCAGGAGAAAAGGAAAATGACATGGTCAAATCTGGATTTCAAAATATCATCTAGTTATACAGGGAAAAGCAAATGGGAGAGCGTACTGATGCCATTCGGTAAGAGAAGGAGGGAGACTAGGTGATAGAAATTGGTAGAGTGGAAAGCAGATAAAAATAAAAAATAAAAATTTAAGAAGTAGAATTGAAAATGATTGGATTTGGAGAATAAGAAATAGATAGGAAACAGGAATCCTACATTTCTTCCTTCATAAGAGGATGGGGTGGATTAAAGTGCCATTTAAGAAGATAGCAAATAATGGAAGATAATAATTTGGGTGAAAGAATAATGAGTCTGTTTGGGTCCCATTGTATTTGACAGGCTGCAAGATACCTAAATAGAGATGAACCCACAACATTGCAAGGAATATGAGATTATTAAAATAGAACACTGCTGTTAAATCTATTTTTATTTCACTTTAGATCTACTTATTGGTATATCTTTGAATTGGACATAGTTTTTAAAGAGAACTATCTTTTTTTTAATTCTCACCTGAGGATAGTTTTATTGATTTTTAGTGAGGGAGAGAGAAAAGGAAAGAGAAACATCAGTCCTTGCCTCCCATATGCTCCGTTTCTGGGGATCACACCCACAACCTAGGTATGTATCCTCATGGAAAATCAAACCCACAAACTTTTGGTGTATGGGACGGTGCTCCAACCAATGGAGCCACCTGTTCAGGGCTAAAAAGAACTACCTTAATCTTGTTTTATTTAAAGAACATATAAAGAATGACTATATAGAAAATAGTTGTATGAATGTGTTTTTTGTTCAGTTACAGTCTCAGTTTTATTGTTGACTCCTCATTTTAGTACATTTAATATTAATAGACTATGAGTTCCAAGGGTGGAAATATATTGGGGTTTTTTAAAATCTTGATCATTGAGAGTATTACAGATGTCTCTGTATATAAGCTCCTAAACAGTATCAGAAATACTACGCAATAAATGTTTATTGAATGAATAATGAAGATATATAGTGTATTTAATTATGATAGTAAAATTATAAAAAGTAACTTAGAAGTGATGTGAACCTTAACAAAGAACTGGATGATATAACAATATTTGTAATCCTGTTTTCCAGGGGCTTTAGAATTGCACTTAAACTATCAATGTCTATAAAACTCTGGCATCATCTGAAGAAACCAACAAGTAAAAATGTTTAAAATGCAAATCTGTACATTTTTAAATGATGCTAAAAGTGTCTCAGAATATTAAACTTATTATTTAAATCTTCTTAATTAAAAAAGCCCAAAATCTAGTTAAATTCATTACATTACATATTGATACTTAATTCAGAAAATATTACAGGCCAATATGAAACATGAATTTCTAACTACATTGCCCGATTTTCACACATGTAATTCTCTTCAGCTAAGTGGGACTAGTGCTGAGAAAAGTAGAACAAAAAAAAAAGTTAACATCTCAATGGGAGTTTTATGCATTTAAGTTGGGTATGTTTTCTGAAGGTAATTTCTTAAACTTTTTGAGAATTACTAATACACAGATATACATTTAAACACTAACAACAGGACTATGGTCATAAAACAAGTATGAGTCTCCTATAACCTTATATAATAATGTAAGGCTTAAAATAGAAACTATAAATAGTGGGGTTTTTTTAAATCTTGACTATTGACAGTATTACAGATGTCCCTCTTTTTTTCCACCCATTGCCTCCCCTTCACCCAGTTCCCACCCCAGGCTTTCAGCATCCTATTGTCTGTGTCCATAAGTAATGCATATATACATATAATAAAAGTGTAATATGCAAATCGACCAAATGGCCAAACAGCGGAACAAACTTCCAGATGACCTTCCAGAAGAAGCCAGGGCTGCAAGGGATGAGGCAGCCGGGGCTGGGAAGGCCTACTCTTGCACAAATTTCATGCATCAGGCCTCTAGCATACATATAAGATCTTTGGTTATTCTCCTCCCATCCTCTCACCCCCTTCCCTCTGATATTTATCAGTCTGTTCCACGTTTTCATGCCTCTGATTCTATTTTATTCACCAGTTGATTTTGTTCATTAGATTTCTTGTTTGTTTATTTTTATTTTTAGATTCAATTGTTGATAGATATGTATTTATTGCCATTTTATTGTTCATAATTTTTATCTTTTTTTTCCCTTTTTCTCCCTCTTCTTAAAGAATACTCTTCATTCAATATGTCATGTAATTCTCGTTGGGTGGTGATGAAGTCCTTTAGCTTTTTATTGTCTGTGGAATTCTTTTTCTGACCTTCAAGTTTAAATGACAACTTTGCTGGGTAGAGTAATCTTGGTTATAGGTCCTTACTATTCATCACTTTGAATACTTCATGTCAATCCTTTTTGGCCTGCAAAGTTTCTGTTGAAAAATCAGCTGACAGTTGTATGAGCATTCCCTTGTAGGTAACTAACTGCTTTTCTCTTGCTGCTTTTTAAATTCTCTCTTTTTCTTTAACCCTTGGCAGGTTAATTATTATGTGTCTTGGTGTGGACCTCTTTGGGTTCCTTTTTTTTTTTGGGACCGTCTGCACTTCCTGAACTTGTAAGTTTATTTTTTCCACCAGATAGGGGAAGTTTTCTGTTATTATTTCTTTAAATAAGTTTTCAATATCTTGCTCTCTCTTCTTCTGACACCCCCATAATGTGAATGTTGGTACGCTTAGAGTTGTCCCAGAGGCTCCTTATGCTATCTTCATTATTTTTGCATTCTTTTTTTTCTCTTTGCTAGTCTGATTGGGTGTTTTTTGATTCCTCGTATTTCAAATCTTTGATTTGATTCTTGGAATCCTCCACTCTACTGTTGAATCCCTGTAAATTATTTTTTATTTCAGTTAGTATATGCTTAATTTCTGACTGGTCCTTTTTATGTCTTTGACATTCTTACTAAGATCCTTGAAAGTCCTACTAAGTCCCTTGAAGCTCTTATGAAGATCATAGAGTACCTTATAACCATGGTTTTGAACTCTGTATCTAGTAGCTTGCTTGCTTCCATTCCTTTCACCTGTGACATGTTTCTTTGTCTCCACATTTTGGCTGCTTCCCTCTGTTTGTTTCTATGTATTTGATAGAGCTGCTATGTCTCCTGGAGTTGGTAGAATGGCCTTGTGGAGTAGGTGTCATGTAGGACCCAATGGCTCAGCCTCCCCAGTCACCTAAGCTGGGCACTCTAGGTGTGTCCCTGTGTGGGCTGTGGGCTTTGTGCATAGTCTTCTAGTTGAGGTTTTTTGTTTTGTTATTTTCTGTTGTTGTTATTGGGAGGAATTGACCTCCAGGCCAGTTGGCTGTGAGGATCAGCTTCAACCAGCTGTGGAAGAGCTGCTATGTAGGGCACACCCCTATGGAGCAGCAGGACTTACTTCAGTGGGAGTGGGACTTTGGTGCTCAATAAGTCTGCCCCTTGAGTATGTCACTTGTGGATGTGTAGAATTTTAATCTGGTATGGTCTGAAGCTGTCCACCAGGTGTGCTGGCTACAGGGCCTCCAGGGAGGTGCAGTCAGCCACTGCCTGGAGCCACCCAGCAGGAGCTATTTGTATTGGGTTTGGAAGTGCCCAGGAGAGGCCCAGCTGTGAAGGCAGGCATGCTGGTGCTAGTGCTGGGTCTTGGGCTTTTTATTAATAAGTTTAGTGTATTTTGTCACCAACTGCAGCTTGTTTGAGAGGTTTTAGCAAAGTCTGAAGCCTGAGCCAAGACAGGTCATTCATATGCAAAAACTACTGCAAACAGCTTGTGTGTGGCTGCAAACTGGATGTGGTGGGGTGTCAAAGTATCATGAAGGCGGAACAAACAGTGTGCTCCAGGCTGATGGAGACTCAGATATGGCTTCCAGTCAGCCCTGCTACAAGGGAGGTCCCAGCACAGGAACAATGACCCCCGTCTTGGAAAAAGCAAGTTCCTGCCCCAAAGCCAGAAAATCCACTCCCTCCCCCTATGTGTTTGGGTCCCCCAAAGCCCCTGGTTGTTGGAGCTCAGAGGAAGTTTGTGCTCAGGTCCTTTAAGAGGAACTTCTGGGACTGCAGCAGCCTCCATGTCACTCAGCCATAATCCCCACTGGTTTTTATAGCCCGTAGTTACAAGTACTTCTCTTGCCAGCTCTGGACCTCTGGGTTGGGGTTTAGTGTGGGGTTGGGACCCCTTGCTCCCCATGAGCAGCCTCTGCAGGAACAATCTCCCTCCTGATTAAAAAAAAAAAAGCGCAGATGGATGTCAGACCACCCTTTTCCATTCCTCCACCCTTCCTAACAGTCTCAATGTGCTTTCTTCTTTACTTCTCTATTGTAGGACTTCCATTCAGCCAGCCTTCAGGATGTTCTGAATGATGGTTGTTCTATATTTTAGTTATAATTTTGATGTGGTTGTGGGAAACAGTGAGTACCAGTCTTTATCTTCGCTGCCATCTTCTGAATATTGTTTAATTAACAGAACTTCCAAAAAATTCACATGATTTATGGGCCTTATTATTTTGATATTTTCTCCCAATCTATATAATCTGCATTTTTCTTTCCTTTTAGGAGACTTCTTAGACAGCTGAAAAATAGGTGATAAGCCACAAAATATGACTTAAAATATAATGCTGGCTTTGGAACAGCTCAGTTCTTTGGTCTAAATTCTTTAATTTTAAATAAAATTAAAATTTGAAATCTCAATTAGAAACACATTAGACTAAAAATAAAGCAAACATTAAATAAAATGAGTTGAAAAGTTGGAATTGATCCTAAGTTACATATTATTAAAGGCCAATTTATGTCTTATTTAGAAAAGGGTCACCAAACACTTTTAAGGCTTGATGTCTACAGCAAACCTCTTGTTATTTACAGAGAATTAAAAAGAACAAACTCATTTTCTTAAAAAGTTTCTTCAGTTCTCCAAATAGTTCCAAGAAATGCCAAAAAGGCTTGTCTGAGTTAAAAGATAATCTAAAGTACAGCAGTGTCAGCTAAATAATAGTTGATCCCCAAATATGCTGTTGGTGGGATTTTAGTAACTATAGAAATGTATGAGGTATAAATGTTAGCAATGCTTATAGTTTTGAGTGAGCTCAAAGAGCTGTGTTATTAATTGAAATAACTGGATAGACAAAAAAGTGACTGGCTCCAAAAAAATAGACATTTGTTTTCTGTGTGATAATTGAGCTTCCAGAAGAATAACACTATTTTATTTTTTAATTATGTGTAATTTTCTCTAAAATAAAGAATACATAGTAAGTGTAGAAATTCAAAATGTATAAGAAGAAAAAAAAATTATCCCCAGCTTGATTACCCAAAGATAACCATTGAATGTTTTCCCATTCTTCATCCAATAAAAAATTTTAAACATTATCTGTAATCATATAGTACATGTTAACCATATGAACTACATTGATTATTTTAAATTGTCATAAAAGTAATTTTGTAGAGAATTTGAAACATAAAGATAAAGTTGTCAATCTTAAAAATAAATATTATAACTAGTAAATGTATAAATATTATACATTTACTAGTTATAAATGTATTGTTCTGCACTGAGAACAAGTACTTTTGAGTACTTGTTCTCAGTGCAGAAGTTGTATATGTGGTTAAGTATAATTTGATGCATTTTGGAAAAGTCAATACTTTTAAGATTGCATTAAAATACAATAATTATTTTAGAAAATAATGAATATACCAGTGAACAAAGTGTACCAGTGAGAAAGCCAGGGTAGGACCAATCCAGAAGAGGATAAATAATTAAGATGGCTGAGAGGAGTTGCCCAGAATACCAAGTATGAGCCTTTATAACCAAGCAATATAAAGGTGCAGTGATCTCAAGAATTGAGAAGCTGAACTTGGCACAGTACTATTAAATATCAGGCCATATTTTGCCAGCTCCTAATCTATGAACTAATTAAATCCTCTATGTTATTCAGACTTTGCCTATTAGTTTGAACTGAGAGTCAGGAATACAGAAGTTCTCATGTTCATTTAACAATCATTATTCAGCATTTACTATACACAGGGTGACCACTGACCACTTGCATGTAGCACTAGATTCTTGAGGTAGGCCTGTACTCCTATGAACTTCCCTCTCAGAACTACTTTCACTGTGTCTCATAGATTTTGGGTTGTTGTGTGTTCATTTTCATTTGTTTCCAGGAATTTTTTTTTATTTCTTCCTTAATCTCATTGGTAACTCATTCATTATTTAATAACCTGCTACTTAGTCTCCATGTTTTTTAGTTTTTTTATTATAGTTGAGTTTTAGTATCATGCCACTGTGATCTGAGATGATGCTTGATATGATTTCAATATTCTTAAATTTGTTAAGATTTATTCTGTGTCCCAATATGTGGTCTATCTTTGAGAATATTTCGTGGGCACTGGAGAAGAATATATATTCTACTGCTTTGGGATGAAATGTTCTCTAAATTTTGATTAAATCTATCTGATCATGTCTGCCATTCAAGGTCACTGTTTTCTTATTATATTTTTGTCTGGAAGATCTGTCCAGTAAGAGAGTGGGGTGTTAAAGTTCCCTATGACTGAATTACTGTCAATATCTCCTTTAAAGTCCACCAAGAGTATACATTTAGGTGAGTCTATATTGGGCGCATATACAGTATATTTACAAGGATGATAACCTCTTGTTAGATCAGTCCTTTTAGTATTATATAGTACCTTTCTTTGTGTTTTGTTATGGCCTTTTTAAAAAAAAATCTATTTTGTCATATACAAGTACTGCTACCCTAGCTGTTATTTTCAGTTTACATTTGCTTGGAAATTTTTTCAATCCCTTCACTTTCATGCTGTGGTGAGTATTTTGTTCTGAGTTCGGTCTCTTGTAGACAGCATATATACGGGTCATTTTTCTTTTGATTGGTTATTATCGTTAGGTACTTACTTATTGAATTTTTATTATTTATGTCTATGTTCCTCTTTCTCTCAATTTCTTTTTCTTCTTACAACAGTCACTTTATCATTTCTTGAAGGCTGGTTTGATAGTATCAAGCTCCTTTAGTCTTTTTTTGTGTGGGAAGCTTTTTATTTCACCTTTGATTTTGAATGATAGCTTTGGTTCATATCCTTGCTTTGTATTACTTTGAATATGTCATGCCATTCCTTTCTGGCCTGTAGTGTTTCTGTTAAGAAATCATCTGACAGCCTTATGGGAACTCTTTCGTAGTTAACTGACTGTCTCCGTCTTGCTGCCCTTAAATTTAAATTTTTGTTTGTTATGTTTGCCATTTTAATTGTGATGTGTCTTGGTGTGGGTCTCTTTGAGTTCATCTTGATTGGGATTCTCTGTGCTTCCTGAACTTGTGTGACTTTTTTCTTCACCAGTTTAGAAAAGTTTTTTGTCATAATTTCTTCAAGCGGGTTCTCTATCCTTGCTTACTTTCTCTTCCCTCTAGTACATCTATGATGTGAATGTTGTTCCATTTCATGCTGTCTCAGAGTTCCCTTAAACTGTCATGCTTACTAAGTTTTTTTTTCTTTTGCTGCTCTGACTGAGTGATTTTTCCCTACCTTGGCTTCTAATTCACTGATTCATTCCTCAGCTTCTTCTAACCTACTGTTAATTCCTTTCAGTGTAGTCTTTATTTCTGCTATTTCAACCCTTATTTCCCATTGGTTGTTTTTCATGGTTTCGATGTCCTTTTATATGTTGTTGAGCATTCCAAAAACCATCTATCTATATAAAAGGCTAATATGCTAAGTGTCCTTCCCACCTTCTGACCAGTCACTATGATGTGCACTGACCACAAGGGGGCAGATGCTCAATGCAGGAGCTTCCGTGACATGCATAGAGAAACAGCACCGCGGACCTGGCACCCAGAAAGCAACACTCGGCTTCTCCCAAGGGGGACACAGACCCCACCACCACCCTGGAGCAACAGCCCACCAAATCACAGCCCACACTGCCGAGACCTCATGGCACAAAATGCAGCCCATAGCCCATAGCCCAGCCCAACCCAGCCCAGCCCAGAAATGGTTGCTGTGGGTTCTGGGTAATGACATCACATAGCAATGCCTGACTTCCTCTCCCTAGCAAATAGCCTCCTTGGAGTTCCAAGAACACAGGTGAAAACATTTCACACTTTAACCAAATGTCTGTGAAGCATTTTCCCATGCCTCATCTCATTTTATCCTCACAGAAGTCCTGGAGTAGGGAGGTAGGAGACTCAGTGAAATCCTATTTTCTTTTCATTAGCCAGAAAATGGAGATTTAGAAATTTGACCCAACTGAAAAAAAGTAAAAAATGGTGGACCTTTAAAATGACTTAAGGTTTTCTCACTGCGCAGAATATAGTCAAACACTGCTGAAGTTAAATATTTTACCCTTTGTTCTCCCTGTGTGATCTACAATAATAATCTGCTTCGTGTTGATATTTACTGCTGTGTTGCTGACAATTACCTGAAAGAGAAGTTGGGGTGCTTCACTGGGCTGGAAAAAGTTTAGCTAAGTCAGAAAGTAGGTCTAATAAAGCAAGTTTATTCTATATCTATAAAAGGCATGCACGATACATATAAAGTTCTCGCTGGTGCCAATTGCACGTGTGTGTTTCTATCTATCATTGTTGATTGTGAATTTGGTTGACACTTCTATTACAGAGAAAGGGTGAATAGCGATATTAAAATATTTCTTCTAATTAATTTCCTTTCAATTTGCATGAATTCGTGTACCAGACCATTAGTTAATTTATACTTTGCCTCTGATAAATTGCTCGCTTCCATTTTATTTAGCTCTCGGGAGTTTCCTCTTGTTCCTTCTTTTGAGGCCTGTTGCTTTGTTTCTGCATGTTTGTTGTGTCTTTGTGTTTCTTTCTTTGTATTCGATAAGACTTTTATGCCTCTCAGTCTTGGTGAAGTGATCTTCTTATGAGACCTGGCCATGTAATATCTTGATCTTTGGAGTTGGGTGCTCTAGGAATTTTTCTTGTATGAGTTACATGGGGCCTCCTGTTGTATTTGCTTCTTGATTGCTTTTGTCCCACTCAAGTGTGGGCTTACTCTTCAGGCTGACATTGAGGCTCCTCCACAACCAAGTTGTGCCAACTATTATACTGGTGCTTTGAATTGCTGTTTGGGGAGTTTGCTAAGTTTTGCTCTGACATTGGTGAATCTGTTCCCTTGGTGTGCTCATTCCGGGCCTCCAGGGAGGTTTGCTGGAGCAAGCCAATGTGAGTCACTGTCCCTGCCTGGCCCTACGCAACCTGAATGATGTATGCAATCCTCAATAGCTCAGAGCCTTGGTCTGCCTCGGGTCTTTCACCTTGAATGTGCCTGTTCTGAACTGCTCTCCCTGTCCTCATGGAACTGCACTCTGTGGGTATCTGGGTCCTGACCAGGAGGTTTTAAACAGACTTGCATTGGGAGTGGTTCCTGTAGCTTGTAGAAGGGCGAGCATGCTTTCCTTCTCTTTCCAATGCCTCAGCTTTGCTTGGTTTGCTGGCACTCCCTCTCCACCACCTCAAGCAGGAGGAGATTTTAAAAATTAGAAAATAATAAACCCCACTTAGGACTCAAATCTTTTATCATGGCCAGCTCCTGCTGAGTGAGGCCTTGACCCTGTCTCTAACCAGGCCAAATGTGCAAGTTCGTGTGCCAACAGATACAGCCACAAGGGTACAGATTTCTAGCCCAGAGCTATTATCCTTTGCTTTGGATTGTCACATGGTGGGCAGAATCAGTCCTTCCACAGGTGGGGAAGGGGTGCTTCCCCTGCACTGGAGGTAGTCAGTACCAATCTTCTTTCCTGGACCCTAATGTCCAGTCCCAGGCCTGCTATCCAACAAAAATACTTCCTGGAAATAAATGGTCCCTCACATTCACTGCTGGTTATGCTGATAAGACCCCTCAATTGGCTCTGAGTTTTGCCACATGGCTCCTCCCACATACAGAGATCAGGTTGAACTTCCAAGGTTGGATGATGGCAGGGCACCTATGGTCCCTCTCGGAAGTCTCACCCTCATTATTCCCTTTGCTGCACTCCCACCATGGACTCTACAGCCAGTGCTGTCATGGCCGCCTCTCTCCTCCTGGTCACTCCTGGCTCTGTGGCTAAACCGAAACTTTCTCCAGTCTCTATCCAGCTCATGATTCCAGTAGTGCCTAGGGGCTGGGTAGGTGAAAGCCCCTTCCTGTAAAATACTGCAATCCCCATAACCTGACTTCTGGAGGCCTGGAGGGTGGCAGTAGCAAGGCTTGGCACAGAGTTGCGGCTGCTCACAAGGGATTCTTCCTGAGGAGGATCCTCAGCCTTGCTTTTTAATTCATCCCAAGTATTATTATTGACTCTCAGTCTTAAAATTGCTTTCCTTTATTTTTCTGCACAGCCTTTGCCTAGGTCAGACTATTTTATCTTCTAAAATATAAATATTTCCTCATATTTCGTTTTTTAAAAAAACTTTATTGTTGAAAGTATTAGATATGTCCCCCTTTCTCCTCCATCGATGCTTCCAACCCACTCCAGGCCCCCGCTCCAGGTCCTCACTACCCCACTGCCTGCCTCCATGGGTTATACCTATATGCATACAAGGTATTTGGTTGATTACCTCTCACCCACTCTCCCTCCCCCACCTTCCCTCTGAGATTCCACACTCTATTCCATGCTTTGCTATCTCTGGATCCACTCTGTTCATCAGTTTATTTTGTTCATTAGATGACACATATGAGTGAGATCATGTGATATTTGTCTTTCTCTGACTGATTTATTTCACTTAGCATGATATTCTCCAGGTCCCTCCATGATATCTCAAAGGGTAAAATATTCTTTTTTTCTATTGCTGCATAGTATTCCATGGTATAAATTTACCACAGCTTTTTTATCCACTCATCTACTGATGGGCACTTGGGCTGTTTAGAGATCTTAGCTATTGTAAATTGTGCTGCTATGAACATAGGGGTGCATACATTCTTTCGTAGTGCTGTTTTGGGTTTCTTAGGATATATTCCTAGAAGTGGGATCTCTGGGTTAAATGGCAGTTCCATATTTAATTTTTTGAGGAAACTCCATACTGTTTTCCATAATGGGTGCACCAGTCTGCATTCCCACCAGCAGTGTACTAGGGTCCCCTTTTCTCCACATCCTCGCCAGCACTTTTCATTTGTTCATAGTAGCCATTCTGACAGGTGTGAGGTGATATCTCATTGTTGTTTTATATCTTCTTCATTATCAGTGACCCGGAATATTTTTTCATATGTCTCTTGGCCTTCTGTATGTCCACTTTGGAGAAGTGTCTATTCAGGTCCTTTGCTCATTTTTTTAATTGGATTGTTTGTCTTCCTTTTGTTAAGTTGTATGAGTTCCTTCTATATTTTGGATATTAACCTTGTATCAGATATCTCATTGCCAAATAATGGGCTCCCTTTTTGTTTTATTGATTAAATCATCAATATGCTGTTATGCCATCATATTTCTAACTAAAAATCTTCAATGGTTGTCTGACACCTAAGAATAAAAGTAAAAACTGCTGGGCATAACAAACAAGGTCCTCCAAATCTTAGACTTTGTCCATTTACCATTCCAACCTGAACTCCAATCAATCTCCCAAATAGGCTTTGCATCAAAATACTAAGCAGTCCCCAATATTCTGTCCTTTTTTACACTTGCCTATTTTTATGTACCTTTTTCCTTCTACTTAGAAATCCTTCTTCCCTTTCTCTGCCCTGTGATACCCACTTTATTCTCATGACCCAATTAGAAGAAGTATCTTAAGCTACAAGAAGAATCTTAAGATCTGGGTCCATGGGAATCTCACTCTTTATGTCCACTTCCTCTTCCTCTTTAATGAGTTGGACAAGCTGGCCCCAGGCCTGATGGAGGTCCTGGGACCTTTCTTGGGCTTCTCCTGGGTTGTGTATAGGACCAACTACAGAAAAGGCATCTTCCTCTTCATCAGAAACACTGGTGATGAGCAGATCAACAGGTGATACTGGAGGCATGGCACAGCCACTGGAACTGCTAGACCTGTCTACAGAAGCTAGAGCCACTGATGTGGGCTGTGCTGGATGATCCACATCAAGGAAGAGCATCTCATGGATGCCCTGGTGGCCTTCTTACCACTCCAGTGGCACTGTGTGCTCACAGAGCTGGCCCAGGTGGGTCTGGAGCCAAGGTTAACTTCTTTCCCCCAACAATTTAGTGAAAGTGACTGGTTCATAGTTGTGAAACCTAGTGAGTGAATAGACAGATTTTCAAATTCTGTATTTACAATTCAGGTTAAGGCAACAAGAACATCGCAAGAGTGTTTATTCAATTACAGAGCAGAGTATCTGCCTATGAGTGTGATGGTTCTGGACACTGTAGTGAGAAGAAGGAGTGGGTAACCCATGGGCCATGTGAAATTTCAAAAGGCAAAAGAAAGCTTTTCTCTCAAAATATATAAAGTGTTCCAAAAACTGTATACACACATTATGAATAATTATAAAAGCAGTGTTTATTAAAATACATTTTATTTTCACAACCAAGCTATCAACTGTTAAAGTGTGTATACATTATTAATAATATTATGATTAATTTCTAAGGATTGAGCACATACATAAGAAAGTCATTCCAGGAAATTAAAAAAAAATTGTTTTAATCCTCACCCAAGGATATGTTCTTAATTGATTTTCAGTGAGAGAGGAAAAGAAGAGAGAGAGGAAGAGGGAGAGAGGGAGAGAAACTTGGATGTGAGAGAGAAACATCAGTTGGTTGCCTTCTTGCCTTCTGTATGTGCCCCAACCGGGGGTTGAACCTGAAACCTAGGTATGTAGCCTGACCAGGAATGGAACCCACAACCTTTTGGTGTACAGGATGATGCTCCAATCAACCAAGCCACTTGGCCAGGGCTCCAGTATATTTTTATAAAATCTGTGGGACAGCAAGTATATATGGAAAGCATTAAAATTTGGCAATATTAGTTAAATATTCTTGGCTTTGTACCAAGAAGCTATTTTATACATCCTAATTATTTTTTCCTTCCTTAACAAAATAGGCTGGTCCACTATAAGAAAAGGAAAATTACATAATAAAACTATATCTGGTGATATTTTTACCATAAATTGTCTTTTCTATCCTCACCTGCATATTCCTCTACACAAACAATACAAATTAGGAAAAACTATATTTAGTGCTAGAACCACATAGAAGGATGCAGGTAAAACTTTATGTAGATTTTTCCCTATTATTATCTATATTAGCACATATTTTAATAAATGGGAAGTATAGAGTTTTCAAAAAATTAGAAAACCACATTATAATCTTTTATTAAAAATGGTAATCATCACCCAAATTTATCATGAAGCATTTCACATGGTAGCTGCATTATTCATGTTTTCTATTATAGTACATAAAAGCAATTATCCCATATTAGTTAGGTTTTAGGATAAGTTGAAAAAATACTTTAAAATACCACTTTAATTATAGTATTGAAAGTCATCTGTAATAATTTTTGAATAATAATTTATCTTTGCAACTGCTTATCATCAATCACATAAAGGTGTGAAGGAGAATGTATGAATTTTAAAAATTTATAGTAAAGATATTTTCATGAGTGGATATCTGATATGATGATAAAAGCCAGTAATATGTATTTTCCATTGAAATCAATGAGAAACTTGATATGCCTCGACTGGACCCTGTTCATTGCAATTGCTAGTTAAATGTAAAGTACGTCATGCACCTCAACTCCATGATGTGGGTTTTGGCTTTGCCTTTGTAAACTATCATTTTAAACATTCATTATGCAATTGCTTGTATCTATTTCAAATTAGAAACTAGTGCACATATATTTAATTTTAATACATATTATGTTATTTATATTATATTCACATAATAGTTAAAGCAAGGTACTAAAAGAATGACTATTAGTTCTTTCAATAGTTGCATTTATATATCTATTCCTTCTTTCATATTTTTATTTAACTTTGAGAATGCTAAATTTACTATTAAGTATCCACTTGGTGTAACAACCACATTTCTGCACCTAACTTTCACGTATATTAAAAGGGGTGGGATCAGAAATATACTAAAATTGAGTGCACTATTAAAAATGAGAGCCAAAAACCAATCTGAATTTAGAAGGGGTCAAATATTATATAAACCTAGAACAAAATGAGGATTTCTCATTAATCTCAGTTACATATCTCTTTGGTTTTTCCCGCCTTGTAAAACAACAGATAGTACCATTTAATATTTTTGAGCCTCAAATGGCGGTCAGCTGAATTTAATTTCCTGGATGGTTATTCAACAATAATTTTGTAGCAAGTACATCTACTAGACAACACTATATTGTTGAGAATGAATAAAAAGAAACTAGAGAAACTGCACAACCATCTCCAGATAGGAATAGCCCATTTAGTAAATCTGAAGTCAGCAATAACACAGAGTACATGTGTCTATTCATGAGCCATTTCAACACAAGGATCCAAGTACTCCTCCCACCCAATATAGTGTAGCCATATCATGCCTATTACTTTACATTTTAAATCAGTAATTCTTCTTTGGCCAGATGAATTTAGGAAATTAGTAGCATAACACCTAAGCTTCAGATTACCAAATTCGGAGATATTTTATAAGCATTAATTGCTAATGTTCACATAACCCATTCTTTAAATTGGGAATGATTACTTAAACGTTAATTAAATAACTTCAATACTATGAAATCCATTTGCTTTTGTCAACCAACTAAAGTGGATCTCATACATGTATATAACCATAATTAAACATATATATGCACATGTACATATATATACATACAGACAGAGAGTTTAATGTTGGCTGTTTTATCTAGTTGAAATATTACATTAAACATCTTTTAAAGCACATTAATTCCTAGAGCACCACTACAGTTGCTTCCTTTGGCTTTTCTCCAAGACTATCATAAATATAAACAAATACAAAATGCACCATCTACAGAAATGAATTACTATTTTAAATTATGTTATATTTGAGGAATGGAAGTACGACATAACAATACTTCCATGTATACACTTCTGAAAAAAGAGCTTCAAGGATTTTTCAACTAATTTTGGGAAACAAATAGGATCCTTTTAGGAAAATCTTGAAAAGGACAGATTTTTTTGGCAAGTTTAAGTATCTTTTAGATTTTCAGTTAGGTTTCATTTATTTGATACAAAATGAAAGAGACATTTGACTTTCTGCTTTAACAGATCAACATTTCAGTCCCTAACATTAACCAGGTATATTTCTATTAATTAATTTATTTTTAAGTGGAACAGGGCACCGAATGTTCAATAGAAATAGTTAACAATTTTTCACATGTGCTAAACAATCCTTTCTTTTACCTGTTGTATTATAAACATCACTCTAGCTTCTAAACAACACCACAAAGCAGGTCAGGCATGAAATGGTCATAAGTATTAGTTTCCAGTAGATTTCACTTTTCTTTTTCAAGCTACAGCTTGACATTTTGCAAAATCTCTTGAGACCAAACAGTGAAATCGAGTTACTGCAGGAGTGAACTGTAAATTCCATGAAACCATGTAATATATCTTAACACAGATGGACACAGTACATTAAAATAACTGTGGTTGATAATAGAACAATACCATCTGTTTTGTCTAGGGAAGACAACGCACATCAACTACACTGTCAGTCATATCATATATCTTTAGTGTCATCACATGGTAGACGACAACTCTATATGTCAGGCCAAGTGTACACTTCTTTAGGGATTACTGAAAACAGTAAAAAGTTAACTCTGAAACAGAATCCATGA
>JAPDVU010000004.1:109617383-109619883 GCA_026230045.1 Corynorhinus townsendii | reverse complement strand
ATATAAAGACATAGCTCAATTAGACCTCCTTACTTTATGATAGGGTAGTCCTGAATGCTAGACTTGTTGGTTTTATATTTCCTCTTAGAGTTACGGGTTCCATTGGTATAAAACTGTACCATGTGAGACAGACATTTATTTGCCAGGCAATAACAGAAACCTGCGTATATCCTATTCCATATCCACTACAATGTTCAAAAATGTGAAACCTGACCTGTTAACTATGTTATCTCAACCACCACCAGGGACACCATTGGTCCTTGTTACGTACTCAACTTTTCCCTCTGTACTTCTCTTTCATCTTTTTCTCTGCCTCTCTCATTTTTCCCACAGTTCTCCCTGCCTTCTTCTTTTTCACCACTGACCCCCATGAGTATGTATGCATATGTATGTATATGGATAGACAGATGATAGATAGATAGGTAGGTAGATAATAGATAGATAGATAGATAGATAGATAGATAGATAGATAGATAGATAAAACTATGTATGTCAAAGAAGGGAGAAATGACCTCTACTTCCCTCCACATTCCCTACATACACATCCACATCATCTTATAATCTTGGTGCCTTAATGTTAAATCTCAATTTTTGGCATGTTATCATTTAATGAAAAAATGGATTAAAATTACTTTCTGAAAAACTGATAATAGTATATATAAAAAAGTGTATAAGAATTTATTTCTGTGAACTTTTCTTAAATAAAGTCATAGGACATTAAAACATATTTTATGTCCAGGATCTGGTTTCTTTCAGTATCTAATTTATTAAACAAAATATATACATTAAATCCAAAAGACTTTTAATATGGCATTTAAATAAAAGTACACCATAAGATTAAAAAGTTGTAATATATTTTAAATAATTTAAAAATTGTCAATATGAAGTATTATTAAATATTTCTATGTGGATTCATACAATAAAGGGTTAAATATGAGGAAAACCTGCATGTGCAACAAAAAAATCACATGCATTTACCTCAAAATATCAGCTAAATTCCGATTTTGAAAACTTGACTGTGACATAAAACTTATGTAAGACACTAGCATTTAAATAATGAAAACTTTTGTGCTCTAGTGGAATTAATTCATCATGGATACTAGGCACATTGCTTTTGAAATTTCGTACTGCTTTGCTAAAAGTCTTTAATGCTAAGATTGCCTAATAAATCAAAATGCCAAATATAAAGGACATAGTTGAATGTGTAAGAACAAAAATGGAACACGAACATGAATATTTTTATTTTTTAAAAACTGAAACAGGATGTCCTTTTACACATGATTTGGGAAAGGATATCAGCTGTTTTAACAACTCATACAATCTTTAGTATAACTCGCAGTATTATGTTAATTAAATAAAAATTAAGCTGTTTAAAACTATTTACCGCTGCTTTTCAGTTGTATAAAAAAATGTCTAAAGTGCTAATTCCAAATTAATCACAAAGAAATTTTGTTTCCTTGAAAACAAAACAAACTTTAATTAGTAAAAGTTCTAACTTTTATTCAAAAATATTAGTGTGTTAAACACACAAAGTTGTAGGACATTTCAACATGGTAATTTTAAAAATAATAATTATGACTCCCTTCAGTAAACAGAAAATTGTGGATCATCAACAGTGACAAACATCTGAGAAATGTAGAGTAGAACAAATGAAAATCTTATCTTTCACTTCAATCAGCTATTAATTTAGCAACTCAGTGTGTTATCTTTTGTTCCAGGATTAAAATTAAACTAAGTTTTAAAACACAATGCATAAAAATTTCACTATGAAAACAGTGTAAAATAATAAAATTAAAGTGTTTAATCTCTATGCTATTTCATGTTCATATAGTAAAACAGAAAATTTAAAAGAGTGATAACTATACAGATGTATTTTACAGCAACGTTATGATTCTGCATCTTATAGTTTAATAATTCCCATTCACAAGTACAATTGAAAGGGGGTTGATAATATTTATCACTCTGGTGAACTAATCATTCCCATATATTTCAAAACTACATTTTAAATTAATCCTTATATTCTAATGTCTCATACATTTATATAATTACCATATATAGAATCTATTTATCAAACAGGTGAAAATGTATATCAAGTTTTACTTTTCAAGGCCCATGCTAAGTGGTCAATCTTTCTTTTAAGTCTATAAATTTTAATGCTAGTTTAATTCACTAGAATTTTTTAATGTTTAAAATCAGTCATTTGTAGCATTAATATTTATTTTAAAATAAGGGAAGAAGGAAGCTTGGGGAAAGTTTATTTAATCCTGTTACTTTATAACCTCTGACAAACAGTTTGTATTAATTTATAGTACAAAAACATAATATTTTTGCAATTTGTTGAACTGTATCTATTTATATCTCTTACAGATGAGAGAGGGCTTAAAAACCAAAGAATATGACCTAGGTTCCAATCCAAAAATAAATAATGGTTACAGGTTACAAGAGACCTGCTAAGCAAGAATATTCTGTCATGCTTTTTCTGTCCTTGCCTAAAGAAAAA